>JAODAC010016184.1:0-77754 GCA_027575185.1 Mimaenictus wilsoni | reverse complement strand
AGATACCCCAGCCAAGTGGTTGCTTTTCTAAGTTGCAAAACTTAGAAATAATCCATACATTGCATCCGGACTCCGATCCACAACATTATTTGGTGACAACGTCGTGCACCACAACAAAATAATAAACTAATAAAGATGAACCAAGTAATATATGAAGATACGAATAATAACGTAATCAGTAGAAGCCTCCAATCAAAAAAGTGAAGCAGAGTGGCATCATCCTGAGTCCTCTACTATTTATTGCTTTTAATGATGAAGTAATGATGATGCTGTTGCACAGCTAATAAACGAACAAGAGAGGCATGCATTGATCATAAACATTTAGAACCAGTAAGAATAGGGGAATGTATGTTCGCCGCTGATACAGTAGTTTTGGCAAATAATGAAGATCAGATACAGAAAAAATTAAACGTATTGAATGAGATGATCAAGGTGGGCATGTCATTGAATGTTGGGCAAACGAAAGTAATTGCAGTTAGTTGGATTGACGAGGACATTGGTATCATGATAGTCAGGAAAAAGATACAGCAGACGAGACAATATAAATAGCTAGGAGTGCTAATTGATGGAAAGTGAAATCAGTTGTACAAACTACATAGAATATAAAATGCAAATAGACTATACTACTCTATAGCTAGACCTAAGGAAAAGGGGGCTACAAATGCTCGGGCTACACAAGATATTGAACCGCGACAAAGGACCGAAAACGATAAGTAACAGTATAAAAGAATATTTGGACCAGTGCTAACTTAAGGTTACGAAAGCTGGGTTTTAAAATAGGGATAGAAGAGCAAAATAAGAGCACCGGAAATGAAGTATCTTAGAGTAGAATGGATAAGATCAGAAATGAGAGATGAAGTAAAAATCTAGAAGTGGGGTTACCTGTACAGGGAAAGCGAGTCAAGCAATGGGAAGCAAAAATTCTCGGCAAACGTAGTAGGGGTGCCCGGACACAACATGGGATGAAATTGTTGATAGAATAATAGTAAACCGAAACAGTTCAATAAAACAGACCAGAGAGTCAAAGAAAGACCGGGACGAATGGAAGTAATGGATCAAGGAATATTAAGAAAACAACACCCTTACACCCGCTAAGGGTAAACAACGATTCAGATTATATATTAAATTCCGTAGCGTGCATTGTTAGTATTTTCACTTCTATGTGCACTGTATAAAATGACTATCACATTCATGAAAATTATTGTAGTATTCTTCCGTATATTTTATCAGATTAGATAATAGTACATGGCTATATTTGATTTAGTTAATCTGAATTATATTCAATTTTGATAGATGGGTGAGATACATTAGAGTGTTTCTGGTTTTCATCTACCGTTGTAAATTATTATATAATATACTAAGATTAAGTAGAGGATAAGTTGAGTTAAGTCAAGTGCAATTGTTAGAATTTGCTATAGGGTTTCTGAAGGACCAAGCCATTTGTACAATTAGAAACTTCCCAGAATGCCATGTACTTACAAAGAGACTAGATACACTAGATATGTTAGTGCCCAAGTAAGATGGAAACATAAGGAGTTCCACTTAAAAGATTCAGGGATGCTGGAAGGTTTGGAATTATTTTTGTTTGATTTTACCGAGCATCGACTGGTATGGTCATTAGCTCTATTCTCTATTTTCTCTATTTTTAATGTAATTAAAAATATTAGAGGCTAATACTGTTGATAAGAAGAAGAATTCACTTTAATATACATCCCCACCGAGAATGGAATCCGGGACCTCATGGGCAGTGGTCATCGACTGCGCTACTTGGCTGGACTGTTTGGAAATTATTTTTATACAAACAATTAGAAAAGAGAAAACCATGGGGTTAGCAATTGCTATGGGCGCCCTCCGTTTCACACATATGACCATTTACAATCATAGTCTATATTACGGCGAATTATTCGTCTAATATTTTTCTACCACATGGTGGTGTAAGGGAATAGTAACTTTCACCCGGCCCAATCCGGTCTCGCTACAGATGGTACTTGCTCTGAACTTTTTGTGCATATGGCATTTTTCCGGGGACCGTTGCAAACGCCCAAATCGCCCAACCTTCATTCGCGTTTTTACCGCGAAATCAGGAGTTCACGGCCGGCGCTGCAGTCACTTGTTGAGTGGGGAGACCAAGTGGTCACCCATCCAACGCCTAGCTACGTCCGACGTTGCTTAACTGCAGTGATCTAACGAGCACCGAGCTCCACAACGCGGCAAGCCGCCGCTTGAAATGTTTTTAATGTCTTATTATTATTACGAAATCCTCCTTGCTGGATTATCAAAATTACCGCTTCTTTTCTCTTTTCTTAGAAAGTCGGCGATTTCTAAAATTTGAAAATAAATTAATTTCGAATTGACGGTGCTTATATACACCTGCATTTCCTAGAATTAATTTCACAAATTTGTACAATTTGTTTTGTTTCTTATCATATATCAGTTTTCGATAAGCGCGTAAACTCCGTGATATTGTGATTCATTAAGATAACGAGAGGGGCGTTGCTGTGGAATAAAATACCGCTGGAATAATTTAATGATGGCAGCTTTAACGTAGCATCTGAATGGTAAAATGATTCGAAAATGAATGCATTTACGGTGTTATTAAAGGCCCCGACCATGGTCCCAGGCGTAAAGGTAATACGGTGTGTTCTTGACTTGGTCTGCTGCAAGTTTGGAAGCGGTAGGCTTGCCTCGGTCGCGAGTAGCCGCGTCGAGCCGGAAGGAAGTAAGGTCGGCTGATCATTGTGCACGAGAATGGTGCGTACCGTTATCGGTGACGTGGAGTCACTGCTATGGTAGGGTATGTCTGTTTATTTGGTAACCAGTTTGGAATATGTTATCGGTTGCTGGAATGTTTCGGCGGTTATACCAGGATTCCATGTCTACTTACCCTCGTAAATTATTTCGTAGGGTGAATAATCAATGTTTTGTCGTGGTGGGGTCTTATGGATAGGAAGAAAGTGAAAGTTCGTTTTTTAAAAATTGTCTACCTTTTTAATTTATTTTTTATATTTGTTTCTACGAATTTTCAAGAGTTATATTTTGATGAATCCATTGGATTTTATTGAGCTGATATGTTAAGTATGACCATAGCAAGTTAGAAACTACATTTTATTATTGTTACATTTTTGAGATGGCCTAATATTAGCAAATATACCATGGATACATTTGAAAGGGACTTGAAAGAAAATTATTACAAAATTTAAAAAAATGAGAATAATACCCATAAAATAGATTTAAATGGATGAAATTTCCGGAAATGGGTCGGCAACACTTTTTAGGTGAGAGTAGAAAACTGTCCAGCCAAGTGGCGCAGTGGTCTGGTCTATGGCTACTGACCGTGAGGTCCCGGGATCGGTTCTCGGTGGGGACGCATAGTAAAGTGAATTCTTCTTCTTATCAAGAGTATTAGCCTCTAATTTGACTAATTACATTAAAAAAAAAAAAGAATTGAATAGAGCTAATGACCATAGTAGTCGATGCTCGGTAAACTCAAACAAAAAAAAGTAGAAACTCGGAAGATCGGAATAATAAACTGTATTGATATCATCGTGGTAAAGGGATGGCACTAAACCAGTGTTTCCATACCTTACTTGTGTTATGATCTTTTCTTATGTTCTCCCGATCAAACATAATTCATTTTCAAATTGTCGTCCTTAATAATCAAATTTCCCCCTGTAGTGTGTGGACCCCATGGTGGGAAACACTGCTCTGAACTGAAGTAGGCCATTTGAAATTAACAAATGGGTCATTCAACGAGCCGTTAACCACTAATATAATACTTGTGTTGAATTATTCAACACCAATTTGTTTACTTTTCATTTATCAATCCTAATGGGTTTCGCGAGATTCAGTAGATAAGACCGATAGGAAGTTAGCAGCTGAATCCTGCTTTGCATTCTCATCTTTCAATATTGTAGAAAGCACCAATAACACAAGGAAATATAAAAACCAATAAGTTTGTTCTATGGGATTCTTACAAAAGCCCGCAACACTAATCGCCTTAGATTAAAATAAAAGATAAGAACTGTTATATAACTGCACAATTAATTCTCGGAATATTCATACTTATTTTGTCATTTAAAAAGTTCTTCGCTACACTTTAAATGTTGAAACAGAATCTATTAAATTTATCTAGAACAAATTGTAAGCTAATCATTTTAATAATTAAACGTAAATAAATCGAAATATCACATGGTGTGCATTTTGGCACGCGGTGTGGTCAGCAACAAGTGTGAAGTATTAAAAATTAAAGACTTGACAGCGGACGATGACTTTCGCTCGCATATCGCTTCCGTTACATCGGTCGGACGTAATGAAATGGTGCGTATGCAATAAATCTTCCGTGTCATTTCATAATTAAAAAGGAGACGACGCAACGGCGGGGAGAACCTAAGCAAATGGTGGATTACGTATACGATGGGAATGAGTTTAACTTGTTTCATGCGATAAAGACAAGGACAAAGACGATAAAGTCAAGTAAAGGTAGATCATTTTTGTAATTAATAAATAAATCAAAACTAGGATAGATAACCTTTTATTTTGGCATTTAACATTAACTTTACAAAGACCCTTCTCCAGTAGACTTTTACACTACATCAAAAAAAAAAAAACTCAACAATAATTTACTACTAATATTTACAACCAAAATAAATAAAAATAAAAATACAACTGTTGTATGCCACCCCACTCTATTGAGTCATACCTCTCCTCCGCTTCCCTTTCTCCTGCATAATTTGCCTCACTATTCTCACACTCTCCCCTCCCTCTCCCAATCACTCTCTTACATTCCCACCCGCACATCCCGAACCATTCAACACCCCCTCACATACAGCCAGATGATACTAAGAATCAACACTGTTCCTACACCACACACACACACCTCATGTACTTATACCCCATCCACACCTTCCTGCCCTGCTCTTCAGTTCCACATCTTGCTCTGGCCACAATCCTTTTCTCTTCAGACAATCAAAGGTTTAGAGTTCGATCCCCAATATCAAGGTTTAAGAAGAACGACTGTCCTTACAACCAATGAAAATAGTAAAAATAAGCGAATAATGAAAGTACTGCAGGCCGTGAAACTTGAGAGGATCCTGAACAGAATTTGAGGACCCGTACCCACATCCATCTTCAGTTTATGACTGAAGGTGGATCCGAAATGCGTATCTTAATGAGTAGCTGTCATTCTTCCTTACTAAGGGCGGAGGAATAAAGAAGTCACTTGAAATCTATTCTGCCTAACACATGGTGTAAGTTATAAACCAAGGTCGACAACCTTTTCTGGGTGCGGGTCAAAATCAACCACAATCGGAATGATAAAGGAACGTTCGTAACGATGCTGCGATTTTTGGCCATCGTCTTCTAAGGCTGGAGGGTCACCTCTGTGTGATCACTAATCACGTGAAATTAGTAAAATTAGTCACCCGTTGACACGGGGGTCCCGTACTATGGGTAGTTTATCCTCTCTTATTGATTTAATAGAATAATAATAGAATTAATCCGTTTACTCTTTCAGTTACTTACGACGACATCGCTTAGCAACTGAAGAAGTCGATCAAATTATTGTATTGATTGCCCCGGTGGAAATTTGTCTTGCTTAATGGCCCGTGCACATAAAACGGTGGCGAGACGTTTGTTTTGAAATGTGCCATCGTAAAACACAGCCACGTAACAATAAAATAGCCAACGACAACGTCTATTGGCAACCGTGCCACACTTGGGCCCGCGAAATGATGGCGTGTTTATGTGTGCGTCTAAATTCGTGTGTGCGATTTTGCAAAATGTCTCATTTACACCGTCATTTCCAAAGCGAAAGAAAGTGGCACACTCGACGCGTGGCCTATTTTTGGAAATTGGTACAACTTGGGCTGTCCTTTGGTGCGTGTATGTGCGTTTGATCTGGTGTTGATAACGTCGACGCCGTCGCACCACCGCACCGTTTACATTCGCCAGAATTAATTTAGTTCTGTGTGTACGCCTGTCTACGGATAAGAGGATTAAGTTTATATTGGGTGTGGACAATGTGATGAGTTTAACAATACTTTTTTGTTGATTGGGTCTGATAATATGATCATTGACCTTTGGGAAAATTGCAAATTTTATGAGGGGGGGGGGAGGTTTGGCAACAGGTTTTGAAACTTTTCCTTCTATAATTATGATTACTAGTTATAGTGGTTAAGTTCTACTAAGGTATTTTGTGATAAGTTGTTGCAGTTGCAAAATAAGTGGGTTTTTGACAACATGTTTGTTACAGTGGAATTTGTTGTCGTTTCACATTCCTATCGATAAGGAATGTTAAACATACAAATATTTTAAAGGAAAATGAGATTTTCCATTTTTTCTTTTTTTCGGAGGTTTACTAAATTCGATTAGTTATTGGTGTTTTTTCGACAAGGTGATGTACAAAGAGATATTTTTTCCATGTTCATGAACCAGGAAGTTAATTATTACTTTTAAAAGTTATAATTGGTTCAAAATTTAGAACCGACATTTATGTCAAGCTCCTTTGGTACGCTATTTGTGACTCCTTAGATATAAACCATATTGCGTATGGGTATACATCATATGGCGTATATTCTCCTTCCACCTTTGACTGAACTGACTATGCCGCTCCTGTTGGGTTGTCCCTGGAGTCTGAAGGGTAATGCGGCCCCTCAGATAATATCCCTGGTTTCCTTCAGCAAGACGTAGTTTACCCAATTCCCTTGCTTTTCATCCATGAGTCATTTTGCAACTGTTTATATGGTTCCAAAATTGGTGGCTCCATTGATTTTTTTTTCAAGATGTCAGCATTTGGCTTCGCTATGAGATTTAAATTTCACACTTTTTGTTCTAACGACCAGGTTTAGTGAATTGGATAGCCTTATATTACTATAAATAGAAGACACCGTCAAGTCTTTGACTTCGTCAATTCTTCAGTGCCATCATGGGGCTTATCAATTCGTTTTACAAAATCTCTCCCAAGTTTAAGCATAAGGGCCTAAGCCAATGACTGTGGAAAAATATTCCTAGGAGGCAAAACATCTTTTAAATCCTCATAGTAACTGCATCCTAAGGTACCACCTGAGAAAACTGGGAAAGGAGATCAATGAACTGTGCAGGCTGTATTATTGGGAGAAACATCTGAACGCATACTCAGCTCGAGCAAAGAAATGATAGGTTTTAGACGTAACTTACTTGCCAAAAACTTTTTGCCAGTCAAGAATGTAGGTGGTCTACCACCCCAGGATATTCTATAGATCAACAACCTGAGCTTTTTTCTTAAAAGGCGGATTGGGCAAAACAATAGACATTATCCGGTCGCAGTTGGCGAATGGTGTTAACCGGCCTCACCCCGCCCCCTAATACCAATGAGGCAATAGATCCGAGGGTGGCAAATTGTTTCTGACCTTGGCTCGAAAGTAACCATAATCAGAATGATGTTTGGATCACTGACCGCGTCGCGTCGTTGCAAGAGCAATTCTCGTTTTAGCCGAAGAGGGGAGGGGTTCCAATGTGCATCTGTACACTAAAGTGGTTTACACTTGAAATTAGTAATTAGGTCACTAGTAGGCCGACCGCAGCAATGGATAATGTCCTTGGGTGTTGTTTCCCTTATTTTTAATATGATAAGAGAACTTGTGAACGTCTTTTCTGATCAATTGTATGTATGATCCCAAAATTGATTTAATTTTGATAAAGGCCATCCGTTTAACGTGCTTGCTTTTAATTGTTTATTAAAAATCACTAAAATTTATTAAATATACTTGAATACAATCCTGAAGGCATCCATATAATCCCTAAATGATTATCCACTGTGGATACCGAATATCGCGTTGAGCTCAACATTTTACCGTCAAGTAGCTGCATTCATGAAGCGGTGACCGCACAATATTAATTGGTCGCCTATCCATCGAGTACGCAATTCGGCAACGAAATAACCAACGAATCAATAGCCAAATATAGCAGACATCGGCGTGTGTATCTCTATTCTGTTGTCAGGCGTTGAGGATGTGTAGGTATGTGTGTTTATCAAACGAGCCCGTGTCGCATCAATTCATTATCATCAACCGTGCATGGCACTAAGTGCACGTAATGAAAACCGCGCATCATTATGGTAATATTTTCGAACACGCCGCCTATTTCACGGTGGCCTTGTTTTGTATCGCCACTGGAAACAATGTAACATTGATGTCGCAAATGTATCACAAACTTCAAAAACACGCACATCAAATGTTGAAGTGTTGAAAAGGATACATTGGTACATTGCATAGTGTTGAAATTTAAATGAAAGTTAAAGAGTTCTAAGGAGTTTCTAATGCTTTGCGGGGAATCATTTTAGGCAAGTAATTGGCAATTACGCTATGTTTAAGGATGAAGGATTTAGGTAGCTTTTCTCACCACGTTGCCGGCGAATTTGCGTATTCCCTCGTGGGTATACTTTGCTTCCAAAGGAAGTTTCGTGTGTAATATGCAACAGCCTCAATGCAACGTTCGCCAACTTGAGGTAATTTGTCGCAAAGTTGGTTTAATTATTATTTGGATCTGCGCGTAAGAGATCTTATGGTGGCTGTAATTACACCTTAGAAACATGTTGTTTTTAGCCTTTAATTTAATTAGATTTAATTACATTCGAGGTAAGTAAACATTAGCTTTGTTTGTTTCGTAATTATCACTTTGATCAGGAGTTGTTAATCGGATTTGTAATTGTAGTAATGAATGAAAGAATGAATGTGTAGAGGGTGAATATATTACTAGTTCTATTTTGATAAAAAGTATTTTTGCAAAAGGCTTGGAAGCAATAGTTTGTTTTATCAGGGCTTATTCCCAGGTTAAAAACCCGAGATCTGCTTTAATAGGATCTGTGTAGGTATTTTTGAAAGAATGGGAAGTACAGAGATAATCACTGTTTTGTTTTCACAAACATCTCGCAACACAATCAAGTCCGTTAACTTACATTTTTGCGAATGTGTGTCTGCTCCAGTGTGCAAAAGTCACGTCCCTAGATGGGCGCCTGCAGAATTTTGAAGGGGACAACTGGCTTCTTTGGAAGCCTTGAGGAGGCAAATTTGCCTGTGAGTACTTTTTGCAAAAACAAACTCTAACAAACACGTAAATTCAAGTTTCCAAGAGGGGGACTAGGACCCCTCCTTGTATTTTGTGGTGATTAGGAATATATGGTGAAGAAGTATGACATAATAATGGTAGATACATGATAAAATTTTGTAGACTAAATAATTTGATAATAACAAACGCAACATTTATGCTTAAAGATATATCGAAATAAACGTTTAAGATACAAGAGTGAAATTTTTAAATAGATAGCAACCTCTATTTAGTACAAACAATAAGTAAATTTAAGCGTATAAAACACAATAAAGTAAGTGTAGGCACAGAAATGATCAACAATGTGTATTTGAAAATACATATAAAAAGAACATATACGTTACGAGATGAAAAAATAGCAAATCAACACAATGCAATTCTAGGACTAACAACTAAGAAACCTCAAGGAACCAGAAAAATATCGAAGAAAAATGGAAACAATTTAAAGAATGCATAATAACTACAGCAAAAATGGTACGAGGCATACATCAAAACAAGAATATGAGATATATAAAAAATGAGAATACATATAAGAAACTAAGTAATTAAAGCCAATAAAAGCAAGGGACGAATTCTGACTAATAATGGAAAAAGGAGCCAGAGAAAAACACAAAACTGTCCTTTAACAGCATAAAAAATAGACAAGACACAAGGAATACAAGGAAACACAAATCGAAGATAAAGCGGCATACTAGTGACAGATCAAAATAAGATTATTGACAGATTGAGAGAACCGCTATGAAGTAAAAAATCTCAAACATTTTTTTAATTAGAGATATCCATAAGACAAATAAAATTCGAGTGCTTCTTCTTTACATATAGTTATGTTTTTTGGTTGTTGAATAATCAATACAACGACATTTATATCCAAACACAAGAAAAACTTATATTCACGATTTCGAATATTACTTCTGGAATAGGTTAGGTTGGTGGTGGATGATGTATGTGTGGTTGCATACCATTTGGGTGATAACATAATTATATGTTGTTTATACGATCCAAATTAGTACAAATTTTGCAAGAGACAATTTTTTTACCCTGTGCATGTGCCCTAAAATGACTGTTACAATTTAATATTTTCAATTGAGCTCTCCATAAAAGGTCATATACACTCCATTGTACACTGTACACATTGTACACTGTGAAACTAAAAGAGAGTGCCCCAAGATGACTCGGTAGTCAAAAAATTGGCTCTCGCAAAATTTTTACTAATTTTGGTCATATAAACAACATATGTAAAGGAGAAGAGGGGCAGTCTCGAATTTTATTTTTCTTATGGATATCTCCAATAAGCTTCACAGCTTATTCAGAGGTATTGAGAGAATATTTTGGAACACCGTTAAACACAGATTCGACAGAAACGGATAAGTACTGAAACAACGAAGGCAATATACAACGAGTAATAACCTGAGACACAGTAAATCTAGATGAAGTAAAAGAACCAATATTTTATAACAGTGATATAAACTGGAACTTACTAAACTGCCAATAAAGTCAACCAATAGTCATACGTTTTAAATAATGTTGTTTACTTTGTCGTGTCCCAGTAAATCCTGTGCAGCGTCACAGCTTATTGGTTGACTCAACGCGCTGGATTTATTTGCATTTACAACGAGCGCGTCTGGTGGCGCACTAGTACGTGTAATCATAAACCGGCAATCTGCTCCCAATTTGGCCCATCCCGGTGTCTGTCATTTCGTTAAAACATCCGTTTCTTTACTGCCGCGGGGCGGCGCGGCGACGACCGCGACTCGCACCGAAGTGATTGAGTGAGTAATGCGCGAGCGCACACACCTCGACTGCGATGACGCAAATCTGGTGTACCCAACGTCTGCCGAATGAGATAAGATTGAACTTAATAAATAATGTTAGTGCAACAAGCAGGTTTATGAGCTTTCGATGACGGGAACATCCTTCTCGTGCGGCGGAGGAGACATCGACTACTTCTTTGAAATGTGAAACGTAGAAAGGATCAATTTCAATGGAATCGCACGAATCTTGCTGACAATTTGGATTTTATTCGATAAAAATGTTTCTGGGAATCAGATCCATTGTTATGCAGGTGGGAATATACGATCGGAAATAGATATGGAAATAAGATTGGATTGTTGAAAATGCTTACCATTCACATTCGTGAAGTTAGGACAAATGATTTTATAAGGATATTTGTACTATGTTTCGAATTTGGTTTCAGGATATATTCAATTATCAGTTTAAAAGAAACACTTATATTCAAGTAGGGTTACATTCATTTATGATCAAAACAAACGAACCTGTGGAATCGAACCCACATTTGATTTGTCCTGTGCACTTTGGTCGCGACACAGAGTAGTGCCAAGATCCATTGCCCATGATCCGTCGAAATAAAAAGAACAAGAGTCCAGGAGGTAGATGAGCAGACGAGGCAAGAACAAATTCAAAACAGTACATATAATCCTGGGTATCAAGCGGTGCAGGTAGTGGGGAGGAGACCGGTTTGTATGGACTGCCAAGAAAAGACGGTCGGGTAAAAGCCAATAATGCCCAGAGGAGATAGATGTGGTTCGGAAGATACAGGGAGAAAGGTGTGGATGGGAGAAGGGTACAGGAAGTGTTGGTTGTGCGGAGTAGGCTATGATACGTGGGAGCACCTGGCGTGGGAATGCGTAGGAATGAATGAGGGATGGGCAGTAGGTCTGAGAGGAAGTGTGAATGTGATGGTTGGGGGAGAGAAGGAATGGGGTGGTTAGGGTCTCGGTAATCCTGATGGAGAAACAAAGAAGAAGGAAGGCTCGGCAAGAGAGAGATGGAGAAAAGTTTGTATGTCAATAAAGGTCTTAGTATTATTAATAAAGGTCTTATTATATTAGTTTCCTTTGCTCTGGTTATTCTGAAAAATATGTGTGTGGATGAGTGTATGTTTTGTGCATGTATCCTATTTTTGTTATATGTTGTAGAATGCACGATATTCCAGGAAAACCTAGCCAGTTTGCTTACAATTAGTATATATTCAATTTCTGCTGACTGCAATGTCCCAGACCCAAGGATCCAAATTTCTGGCGGCAGCATCAATTCATTAAATTCTTCTTCTATAAATATTCCTCGTGGCGTTTCCAATCTGAGTCATTATACTAATTGAATAGTCATCCACATTTTATGGAAGTTGAAGATAGGGATGGGATCTTCAACTTTCTCGACTAGAATCGGCTGATAGGTGCAGTGCAAGAATCCCCATTTAAAATCCCCCTGTACCGAAAATTCTGCAGGGAATCCTGATAACCAATCCTTTAAAAATATATATTGTTCCAGAGTTAGATAAACTCAATAAATCATGTTTTTTATCATAATGTGCGTGGGTTACAAGATGATTATAAAAAACAAAGGGAACTATAATTACTTGTTTTCGTGTCCCATTAACATATTTTCTAGTTAAACTAGTTTTTTTAATGAATACATTTAGGTGTCGGTTTTATGAGCTTAGCCTGCATTGGTCAACTCTGCTGATTCGCGTACACATGTGACCCACACCCGTCGAGATGAAAGCCGAGCGCACATCCACCGGTGTATTATCATCCACTTCAACCCAATGCCCCCGCTGACGATGGTGATGATGACATGGGCGCGTCCTCTTTTTCGCATTTCTCGTTCACTTCACACGAGTGGAGGTGTGCGATGCACTCCACCTTTTTCCAATTTGACTCGCTTGGCTGCGATACGCCGCCGCCCGTCGCCGTGCTAAACTCAACCCTCAGGGGACATCGGCGCGGCGTACGCGTGTGGGGTGGTGGTAACGTTTGGCGATTATGTGTGTACGTAGCAAAGTTTGCACACACACACACACACGTGGCCAACACGTGAACGTCCTCTTAATTGGCTTCGGGGGAGTGTTTGAGAATGGTGGCTAAAGGGCGCAAACAAAAGTTCTTCTATTTTTCAATTATGGGGTTTATGTATATTGTTGTTGCCAGGTTTTCTATCATAAGTTCTTTTAACCTATCTAATGAATATGAATAGTCTGGCTTTCTATTTTATTGAGGTTATCAATCATAAATGATTGGTCGATTTGAAAAAGAAAATAGTTTAGAGAAAATATATTTCTTCCTTACGAGAGCTTATAGGTTCAGAACCCTATTATAGACTCACCATAAACGGGTGGATGAAGCAGATTCATTTGTGGGGAGAGTCTCATAGCAGAGGTTTCCAAATTGGGAGACGCGCCGCCTCTCTGCGGAGGCATTGGCTAGTCTCGGGGGAGACGCGAGAAAATACGGGGGAGTCTCCCTACGATACATGTGCATTGCGGAATCTGGCATAGTTTGATAGGTGTGCGGAATGGACGAAATGTGACGTAGGGGGCAATGAGTTAATAAGATTGTTGAGTCAATGAGGGTAGCTCTCATTTGTAAGAATCTTGTGCAATGAAACTGAACACTCTGGAGTTCGCAGGCAACGTCTGATAAAAACTTATTTTATCTATTCACCCAGCTATTCAGGGTTACTAAATAACCCACCTTTATCAAAATTGAATTGGTATGTTCCAACAAGGCTTCCGTTTTCGAAGGACCCGTTGTAATGTCAAGTCTCTGAAAGTGTTTTGTGGTCAGCACCTTTAGCTTGTTCTTACTTATATCTTATATAGAAGATCTGTTTAAGGCCAGTAACAAGAAATTGTTTCACGTGTGCCATCCTCATGCGTTTCATATATAGCTTCCCGCTCTTCTGACTTCCGTCTAATTGTAAGCTTGAATAAAAAACCTCAGGACTGGTTGGTTCCCCCATCATTTCGTAAATAAAAAGCAGTGCAATTTATAAAGTTGATGAGAAAGTTGATGATTTATAAACTGTACCGATTTATATGTCACTCTGTAGTTAAATTAGGGTAGTTTTCAATTTGGTTGATGTTTCTGATGATTTACGTTCATGTATCTACAAGTATTAGGAAACGTGCGAATCTCGCATAGCAATTTGTAAACATAGTTGAACAGCCTATTGAAAACTTGAAACAATGTCGGTTTTGCGCTTATATGGATCTACAAATCTAATAGACAAGTGTGGATGGAAGTGGAGAATAGCCGTGGGCTAGAAATTCTCCAACAGCCGCATTTCCCTGCGGTACGCGCGGCGAAATAATCAAGATCCGTAACGACGATAGGCACGGAGGTTGCCAGCGTGTAATAGTTTCGGGACGTCTCCTGTTGTACGAACGGCGCAACGGCGATCGAGGCGCACTTATTAAAAGGTTAATAACTCGCGTTGAACTGGCTGGATGGCGTGTGTTTCGCCATCGCCTCGCTGGTGATGCACTCACGCCTCGAAGGATATACCGTTCGATCGAAACTTTGCATCGCCCGCATCCGGGAGATGTCAGCGTACAGGCAACAAGCGCCAATACACACACACATAACAACTCACCTCACTGCTTTCATTGCATTAAAATCGCAATCAAAGTGCAGGCCAGGCCGCGCTTTGCGTATGATCGACAGGCAGGTTTACCTGTTTCGACAACGTGAAAATCGAATTATTGACAGGAAATTGTCCTGCGTCATGTCTTCCGCTCGGGGCGTCGAAGGAAAATAGCTCAAAGGCTGGCGAGTGAACGCTGCGAAATTCGATCGGCTCCTCTTAATTGCAGCGCAATTAGTGTTTGCAAAGCATGAAAGTAGGAAATGTGAGGTGCAGCAGCCCTTTCGCAGGTAGCGTATGGAGCGGGTTGGAAAAGAAACGTTGCCATGAACGGAATAATCTTATTATTGCTGGTAATTAGATTACTCTTTTTTCAGCATACATTTCATTCGCAATCCATTTAAAGTGTCATTTAGCGACATTGTTCTTGGTTTCATCTGCTTTGGCTTGCTCTAGTTCTTTAATTAAAGAATAATTTAACGATGATCAAATATATTTTACATTAGTTATATTACTTTTGCTAATTTTTGATTAGCTTTTGAATATATCAGCGTTTCCCAAACTTTTTTGACTGCCCTCTGGTACAAGATACCTTTAAAAGAAGCATTTATCTATTAGGGAACTGTAGGAAACGCTGGAATATTTATTACAAGCCAGCGTTTTCCAAATTATGTCGAGATATGAAGTAGGAGAGGTGAGAAAATTCACGGTGGGTTCCACTTGGGTCATTGCGGAACCCATGTAATGTCAATGTCATTGTGACACTACATTATCAAACAATTTGAAAAAGTCGAAAATATTATACAGGAGGGGCCGTCAAAAATGTTATTTAGAAAAGGGACAGCTACAATCCGTTCGAAGACCACAGCACCTAAATTATATGTCTAGAAAGGTAACAGAAGATCAGAAAATATTCACATTTAGTATCGCTCCGCCTAATTTCATTAACGCTGATTTGCTCTTGTTCGATACTTCATTATCGAAATTTAAAATTGATAAAATATATTTCAGGGTTGCTCAACTCGTCGCGACGATTGCGACCTACATGTCGTTCGCGGCGAGATTTTAGGTAGATCTTCAGCCTTCTCTCGGTTTTATGTGTTAACAAACACATTTTCAGAGTTTCTATGGAATTGGGTACTTTCAGTAAGTGTGAGTCGGGCAAATAGTCGGATAAAATAGCTTTTGGCAGTATTGCAATCGAAATGCAGGATTAATCCACGTATTAAAAAGATGTTGGAAATGATAACTTCTTATTGGAGGGTAAACCGCTTGGTAACGTAATGCGTAACGCTCCTAGTCGGTCTGCCCTCTCTCTCTCTCTCGCATATTACAGCGCTAAATGTCCTATCCATATTTCGAACAGACGCTATTCCGACTGATTCTAGGCAAATTGTAATCAAACGGTTTTTTTGGTGACAAATGGACTGCTATAAATTTTGGCCAATCACGAGAATTATGGAAATAATTCCAATCAAATCTTGCCTACAAAATGGTTGAGCAACCCTGATATATGTGGCTTGATTAAGAATACTTAATGACAAACAATAAATAAATCAAACAACCGTAACGATTAAAGGCACAGCATGATAAACCAGTGATTAATAGACCAATTAGATATGGTATTTTTGTCATCATCGTGTTTGTATAAAATTTATGACTTTCACGCATGAGCAGTGATTCGGCGTTATCATGTCTATAAGGTTCATTTATATTAATTAAATTTCAATTAAAGCAGCAACGAAAACAAGCGCCGCGCCGTTTTTATAGATATTATCAGCGCCTAAACAAATCTATAGGTGGCTTCATGAATTTTATCTATTTTGTTTCATATTTAGAATTTATTCTAGTAGTTACTTGGTTTGCTCCTTTTTCCTACCTTCCTTTTATAACCTTCGAGGAGTTGTCTTATTACTGTTAACCTCATTACTTGTGCATTCTGCTCAGGTTGCACTTTTAGTAATTCTTATAAGGCGAATGTAGTCGTGTAGGTAGGCACCGATGGGTGGATATGATGAGTCGGCAATGACGCATCAAATGCACACTCGGGCAAATTGTTACTAAAAATAGGAGCAAAACAACGCCATAATACTGGTATTTAAATTCTTTATATTCAATCATGTACAAACTACGTCTAAAATAATATCTGTTTAAATTACCGTAACGAATTGAAGGTAAACTGAACTTTCCTGAATTACACTAATCAATATTCAGTGTACGGGTACTTTAGCTGATATTTGAATCCATTTTTACTGAAATGTGTAAGTAATACGTTCAAATTTAGAATTCGCGGTGGCAATGTAGTTGTAATGTGAAAATGGACTGATTGTAGGAATTGAAATTATAAATAGAGGTCATTCTGCTTCCTCAATGTACTTTATTTGATGAAAAATATATTGGGGATATTATTTTTAATTTTCATATAAAATTATGAAAAATAACTATAAATATTAATAACTAGCTGATTCTACTGACCAAGAGGTCCCGGGTTCGATTCCTGATGGGGATGCATATTAAAGTGAATTCTTCTTATCAATAGTGTTAGCCTCTAATATGACTAATTACATTGAAAAAGAATTGAATAGAGCTAATGACCATAGCAGTCGATGCTCGGTAAAAAAAGAAAAAAAATTAGCTGATTCGGCGCACTGGCGGACCGCCAAATATTAATATATTAATTATAATTTAATAGAAATAATATTTTTTAATAATATTGTGTTATTCAGCATATTTATATGAATTAATAAAAATTGCAATTTCCATAATATCATGCACCGCTCTGAAGTTAACTGCAATACCTAGCTACAAAATTTTATTAGCATTTCTTACAGGAGATCGCATATGTTACATCTCTCAATTCAATGTAAATGTGTAGTAAGTCAGCGATTTTTGCGATTTTCTTCGCCCGTCAGCTTTTTTTCAATTCGTGTTCAGTATTTCTTCAGATCTAAGATCTGTACCAATTTTTTGAAAATGTATTATACAGCGCTGATTCTGGTCGCCATTTACATTTGAATATGGCGCCCTGCGCGCCAAGGTAACGAGTAGGGGTGGCAACATCGCGACGCTACTGAGCGTTCCTTTTGCTCCAGCTGAGTCGCACACACCTTTGACTCGATTTTGTTCTCCTTCGATCGTGGCGGGAGTAGGTTTTTACCACCATTCGTTGTGAGCTCGTTGTGAGCTAGTTCTTGCACCAAGGCTATTAATTTAGAGCACGTGATTAGTTATCGCGTGTACAAATGAAAAACGAAATAAAAGTCGCGAACCCGCGCGAACACAGTGTATATGATTTTAGCGCTGTGATGTGCTGACTTCTGGTCGCCGATATTTGAATTTGGCGCCCTGTGCGCTAAGATAACGAGCCGCTACTGAGCGTCTCTTTTTGGCCTTGCTATGTGGTGCGCGCCCTCGGCGCGACCTTGTTTTTGTCCGACCGTGGCGCGAGTAGGTGGATTGTAAGTCTTGTAAGTGTGTTCAATAAATATTCGTTAAATTTTCCATCTTGGCGTTGTGAGCCTGTCGGAGAATCAATGCACCCTGGCTATTAATTTAGAGCTCGTGGAGAGAATCGCGAGTGCATATAGAAATCATTGTAAAAGACGCAATAAGCGCGAACAATAACTATCTCAGAAATCAGAGCCAAGCAGCCTAGCGTTATCACCTATGCATGAATGCTAAAATTATAATTAGTCCCATAAATGGATGCTTGGAAAATTCGACTGATTTGTAGTTCTCTTTCACTTACATGTGTGTTTCTAACAAACGTGCTGTAGCCTTTCTTAACGGTTCTGATTCCTCTATTGTATGTGTTGCCCTTACTCTCTTACTCCAATTATTATGCAAGTAAACGCGACTGTTTTAGACATATTTGCACAGATATTAATTCTGTAATATTTTTAATTTCAAGAGCCCTCTGCCGACCTTAATCCGGCAGTAACGAATATTTGAACTGGTTTTGTCCTTCTGTTATTTTTAATGAAATTGAACGCAATGAGCTAATTTTGTTTTTATTCCATTAAGTAATTTGATCTAATTTATAGTGTTTTATTGTAGATTTAATCAAACTAATACATTTTTGCTAGATTCTAATAATAAAACTAACTAGGAGCAAGGAGTCGGCATCTGTCAGCAACTCATACTCACTCCTTCAGTAAACGGAAGCATTCACGTTCCCTACGTTATCGAGAGCTTGTGTAATTCTACTCGAAGGTCGACGTCATCGCCTTTGGTTTACGCAACTTGACATGCATACCGCACCGTGTGCCGTATGTATTGCAGCTTTAATTGTACATTCATCCATCGCATTCTCGTGCGCTCGGCATGGGCACATATTTATATTTTCTTTGCGTTTGCGCCCATAAACGAAGCATCGGCTTCCACCTGCTTGCCAATGCCGTCGTACTCGGCGGTGTACGACTGGCATGGGGCACATCGTAATAGTCGAGCCTATGGAAAGTAGGACGGAGATAACGCCGTAGTTGTTGGTTGGATTAAGGCAAACAATGTGTGCGCATGGCTGTTGATATCGAATTGAATTGTAGTCGTATCAGTGTCGGTGGAGCTGCTATCACTAGGGAATTGAACTACCGTTTAAGGAACTTGTTTCAGAAAATATATGAAAGGTAATACCTAGTTGGTCTTACTATGTTCATCAAGCG
This sequence comes from Mimaenictus wilsoni, assembly GCA_027575185.1. Classification (NCBI taxonomy): domain Eukaryota; kingdom Metazoa; phylum Arthropoda; class Insecta; order Coleoptera; family Staphylinidae; genus Mimaenictus; species Mimaenictus wilsoni. The sequence goes on along the minus strand of JAODAC010016184.1, from coordinate 58,630 downwards.
TAGGTGGTTTTTGCCTAATTGTTGTATCTTTGAACCATTTGATATTTATAATTTCTATATATTATTAATTCACTATTTTGGATTGTTATGATTTCATAATTTTAAAATGTCAAAATGCATGTCAAAAACTAGACATATCAGGTAATGAGGAAATATCGATATTTATTTGTAATGTTATTTGCTATTTTCAATATATAGATATTTAAAAGTGGTTATTTATCGATATCGAGATTATTGGAATGACCTAGTGTTGGAATTACCGGTTGCATTGTAACTTTTTGTATTGGACTTATTAATTGGCCTGTAGTATGCGGAAACTGTCAACAACAGAAGAAATGTTTTGTAACTTTCCGGGGCAGATTTCACTGCATCAGTAAAAATTACTCCACACCTTTATCAAACGTGAGTCATACGCTTAAAAGGACGTCTGATTTCTCAAATCAGTAGCATATCAAGAAAATATATAATATGTATAGTAATGCCATTACATAACTGCTAATATTTTTCTTTGCTGAAGTACCGTCCACTTATTACATCACCAAAGTCTGCAAGAAGGTAATTTTTCACGTGGCTTTTTGAATATGAGCGGGCCACAACGCAAAAAAATATCAGTACGCGTTGCGATAAAATCGAAGAAAAAATACAAGAATCCCTATATATATGCGTAAACTGTTTCGTTTGTTGAAAAACTCGGTTCTACTAGTCCCCTCGAGTATTACAAAATTGTGGTTGTTTAAAAACTGAAACTTTGTACATTTTTCGCTCTTTCTACTCAAATTCCTACGCCGATAACTGAGAAAAATTGAAATCTGAAAATATCGATGCTTCTTAGGAATCGAAATAGGAAAGTGATTCCTCCAAGGTATACGGGAATATTTTTGGTTTTGAATAATTATAGAAGATCGATTTTCAGTGGCCCTCTGTGCTCTCTAAGTGCACCGGGGTAGTGCGGCGTACACTTTAAGAACTCCGGCTATATGGATATATTACTGTGATCTGAATATATCTATCGAATTTTTAAAAAATGTGACTCTCTTAATTTTGTTATTGCGTTTCAAAACCGAAATTTAGTCAAATGAATTCTATCAACATTTAGACATAAATGTTCATCTATATTTTTTTTGTGAAAGTGAATAACTGCCGACGACAATTCCCTTCACAAATCAATGTAAATGAAGTCAAACTTTTATCAAACATATCCAATCAAACTTTGACAGTTTCATCATCCTAAATTCCAATTATAGTAAAATCCTCTCTACTAGTATATGTGGTATATATATTTGAAAGGACAATTGTCACAAAATGTAACATGATTTTCTCTATAACATTTCTGTCTTTTGTAGTCTTCTTGTTTACAAACATTCGTAATTGATAGAAATAGGCTACAAATTCTTTCTCTAATGTCGCATCAGCTAGATGCGCGCACGACACAATTGAACAATTTATTAAATCCCAAAAGGCGCCCGAAGCGAATCACACGACAATCACGCGAGCCGAGTTCTCTTACGCCGTAATGAACACTTCCACTTTTTCCAATACGGCCGTAAGCGCCTAGACACGCTCAATTCAACGAATCACACTGGATGACAATCGGCCGCTTCTTCACAGCCGCACATTGCAACCGAACAGATGGCCATCGTACATAAGCTCGGAATGCTGTTTGGTTAATATTACATACTCGCATAGTGCCTGGTCAACGTCGACGTGTGTCCCCACTGGTATTATCCGATTAGCCAGCTGGACATGCGACAATATCGCAAATCTCAACATGTGTCGTATAGAAGGAGAGAGATTCGTATCGAATTTTTCCGCATCTCATTGGAAGCTGTAAGAGGAACACGGAAGCAAGATTTTGCCTGGGTTATTTTAGTTGGTTGCCCGATTGCCAATGGCCTTGCTATAACTCGGCAGCAGTGTCAAGGAACTTGACTGTCAAGTTAAAGGACTAGTATTTGAGAATGCAACATATGTGCATATATTTGCATTGAGTGTGGGGAGTTCCAGTTTTTTTTTCTGCATTATGGCGAGACGGCTATTAACATTTTACGATCGAAGTACGGAGGGACCTATGGATTAAAAATATGTATATAGGTAATTAAATGATTCGGACGATAAAAGTTGCCATTAGCATGCACTCCAGAATAATTACTTGACTTGTGAAATTGTCTTTTGTTTGAAAAAACATCTCTTTGCTGAAGATTTTGAATGAGTTTAGCCTTATTCTAGGCATTCTTCTATAATGATTCACTTGCAAGTTGTCTGCTAGGAGATTTAGAATATTAAATAGGCTCTCAAGATAGACGTGTAAGGAACGGGAAGGTTTCCTTGGTAAATTGACACATCCCATTGTTGAGGAAATTGAGTGTCCTTGTAGGATCAATTGGTGAGGGATAGCATCGTAGCCCAGTAGGTACGGTGCTGGAGTCGAATGTGCTGACATTTCAACGATATGAAACTTCTCGCCCCGACAACCACATTAACATCTATGGTGGTCGATTAAGAATTTATCTTTATCGTGGGCCCGGTTAGCAACCTTCCCATAGGCAATTAAGGTGTTCTGAGTTACCTATAAACATTCCTGATAAATGTGAGCTCTGGATTTTCCATGTTTTGCTGAAATATATTTAGGATCTAAGGAACCAAAGATTGGGGAATACTAAAATAGATACAGGAATAATATCTAAATAAAACAGAATCGATTCTACCTTCAAACTTCCAGCGGGATATTAATAATGCAGTCCTGAGATCAACTTCAAATAATAATTTCAGAAAACGATCAGGGTATCTTTTCCATAGAACAGGATTTTCTGAACAGTATCAGATTGGCGTAATAGTTTACCACAGGCTGGGAAATAACTTCGGATTAAGAAAAATGAGTACTTTAGTGTATTGTCACATTTATATGCTTCTAGGTAAGCGAAAACCATTAACTATTAACCCGACAACTGATTTTGATCAATACCGACAAGCTTACCTTTAAGTATACCTTTAAAGCTGTGTTTCCCACCGTGGGACGCACGCCCAGAGGGGGTTAGATTGGGCTAACGATGTTAAAAATATATTTGCCGAAGGAGGACCCCCGATTTAAGAATTTGAGTAGTGGACTTCCTCTAATTCAGAAACACTTGACGATGTGCGGCCAGGCAAAAAATGGCATTTTACTGACCCGATCAGAAAAAGATTGCTCGTCCCTGTTTCGGTAGACTAGTGTTAGTATACAAATAAGGTATAGCCAAGTTCGGTTATCTTTTTTTTTAAATATACAAAAAAAACTAAAAAATGTAACAATATCGACACGACTAGACCTAATCGGGCCCGGACAGGACTCTCGGAATTGGGAGTAAATGTTACTTTAGGCTCGTGAATTCCCCTTGGAGGGGCATAAGAATTTTAGAAAGGCCATGGCCAAAACAGGTTAAGAAACCAAAACTAAATCATTTCCCTTTTCTTCCATACGTTGAGGTGCAAACATTTATATTCCTCAACTTCACGAACCAATAAGGGTGAATCGCTAGGGATTCCACTTTAGGATCTTCCATTCTCTGCGTTATTCTTGGTAAATCAATCATGTTCAAAATGTAGAATCTTAATTAATGTATCGCATTGTAATGACAAGACAAATTACAAAACTAGTATCAACTGATATGCAATGGTTAATTATCATTCTATATCATTTCAATATCATTCCAGTAAGTCTACAATTTGCGGCGCAAATTAGAAACATTTTTTCAACGTCCTTGATGTGCCATACTTGAAATTACACAACGACGCCACATGGTTTTTGGCATGTCCAGCCTCTATAGAACTTGTCTGGGCCGGCCTCATGAACAACTTTCTGAGTGATGTCGTGTTTAGATGATAAAACTCAAATAAACCCTGAAACCGAATGCGCTCTCCTCCCGATCACTACTATACACGCTTAAAATATACAAACGGCTAAAAATACCCGGACGCGCACCGCGAATAGGATAGGATACGCGTAAAGAAATCCATTACTACATCGCAATTTGGGGGGATTTATTAGTAGATGATAGATGTACGTGTTCGTGTGTATTTGTATATGTGTTTGTTGGTGGCCAGCTAATGCAGGATTTGCTCGACTTGTGTGATTGCAGATATACCGGACATTCCGGACTCAATTGGCGCACTGCACTCGCTGCAGGTGGCCGACTTCAGCTCCAACCCGATCGCACGCCTGCCGATCACGTTCAGCGAGCTGCGGTCGCTCACGGTCCTCGGCCTTAACGACATGTCGCTCACGTCGTTGCCGAACGACTTCGGCAAGCTCGTGGCGCTCACCTCGCTCGAGCTGCGCGAGAATTTGCTCAAGGAGTTGCCCGCCTCGATGGCGCAGCTAACCAAACTCGAACGCCTCGATTTGGGCGATAACGAGATCGATGAATTGGTATGTATGCTTTTAAGTTAATCTTTTCTAGAACTACGGTCTTCAAGCAGTGCTTCCTGGATAGAATCATATAGAGTACGCTTCCTATGATACCATGATGATATTTTGGTAAATACTACCTTATAGGATCTGAAGATATGATTAGTTTCCTGAACAATATCAGATGTGCATACTATCGCGGTTTCCAACCTTTTGCAACTGCGCCCCTTTTCTTAATAAATATTTCAACGGTCTGCTAATGCCCCAACAGGTCCGATTTTTGAGGTGTACCATTGATAATTCAAAACACCTTCAGGACACCTGACTTCTCAGGAAGATTAAAATGCTATTTTTTGTTTATTTGTTTATAAACATGTTAACTTCACATTGTAACTAATATTGTAGAGATATGCAAATAAAGGTAATCCTGTATTACAGCCATCCCATATAGGTAGCCTACCAGCCCTGCAGGAACTCTGGCTGGACCACAACATTCTTCAACGACTGCCTGTCGAAATCGGCCAACTGAAAAACCTCGCCTGTCTGGATCTCTCCGAAAATCGGCTGGAATGTCTCCCGGAGGAAATCGCCGGCCTCGAGAACCTCACCGACCTGCATCTTTCGCAGAACGTGCTCGAAACGCTGCCGGACGGCATAGGGCGGCTTGAGAAGTTGACCATCCTCAAGGTGGATCAAAATCGGCTCTCGCTTCTGAACGCCAATATCGGCAACTGTGTCAACCTCCAGGAGCTGATTCTCACAGAGAACTTCCTCAATGAAATACCCAATCGCATCGGGCGACTCGTCAAATTGACGAATCTGAACATCGACCGCAATTCGCTGACGACGATACCGGACGAGTTCGGCAATCTGGTGGAGCTGGGCGTGCTCAGCTTGCGAGATAATCGGCTGACGATGTTACCGGATTCTATCGGCAACTGTGAACGATTGCACGTATTGGACGTGTCCGGTAATCGGCTGCCCTATCTACCCTACACATTGTTGCAGCTGGCGCTGAAGGCAGTGTGGTTGAGTGAGAATCAGGCGCAGCCGATGCTCACGTTCCAGACAGACACGGATCCGACGACGGGGAACACGGTCCTTACGTGCTTCCTGCTGCCGCAGCAGGAGTACCAAACCACTATTGGTGAGTGCTGGTGCTTGCTTTTTCATTTGATTGATGTTTTCGATTATTTGGTTTTTTGACTGCTTGCTGAAATGTAATTTGCTCAAGACATGTGATATTTCCTTATAACGATCTGTAGAGTTTCATTTTGTAGTCCTGCTGCGTGCCTTTATTGAATATTATCTTTTTCATTCATTATTAGGCACACTGCTTTGACTTATCTTTTTTTTCTGTTATAAAGATTTGTAATAAATAGATATATTGGGAAAGTTCCACAACTAGTAATCCATTCTGCGTAATAACAATAATTGTTACTATTGGTTTGCAAAAGACAAGTTTATGAAGATTTTATTGACAAGTGTATGACTACTTAAGATATTTCTTGGTTAAGTTTCATCTCTTTCTGAAATATTCACAATTCATTTACTTTCCTTGGCACATTAAATTACCTTTTTAGGAATTTCTTATTCCTGAATTTTGAATTCCTAGATTTGCAAATTGCACAGTCACCCATTATTACTTATTACTTTTTTTATTGTATGCAATGAGTTCATGTGTTTTACTCATTTAATTTTTGCACGTTGCACCCTGTGCTCGTACACCACCCTCGTTCTGTTCTGCCTGCCTGCTCTGCCCCGCTGTGCCTTGCCTAGCTTCCGACGGCCGCTTGTATCGTTGCGATGTGACGACGACGCCTACCGTCTTATCTAACGGTGGTGCTCTGCGTGCAGATGAGCCGGAGGATGCCGACGACGACTGGGAGGAGCGCGAGGCGAGCCGCACGCATTCCGTCAAGTTCGTCGATTCACAGGAACAGGACAACCGCGAGGTAAGAACGTTTGCAACGTGGCTGCGATACGCGTGGGCGGTGGCCACCGATTGTGTGGTAAAAACTGTCTACCGCTCCGACAGCTACGACATGCTCGCAACACCGATATGAATACTAACTCCCACCACATGCCATTTTTACAATGCTATTCATAGTAGTTCCTCGGGCCAGACCCTAGGTTTTGTTCATTGCAGCAAAAAAAAAATCATTGAACTAAACTGACTTGTATTTCAAGTAAACCACTGTGAATAGCCACAATTCTCCTCGAATCGACTAATCCACCTGTTGCTGAAGATCTCAAATTCAAAAAGTGAACCTTTTTGAGAAGGGGATCGAGATTTTGTTACATTATTGCACATTTGGTGTTGAATTAACATAACCTGAGCACAACCCGTGCAGACTTAGACTTTCCTAGGCTAGTTTAACCTCATACTTTGAATACTAACCCTAAGTCTAGCAATATTAACATCACTGAGTTGGAAATGTAAATGCTAATCAGACGAAACTAATCGTTGAGTAACAAAAACAATCACATTCCGCGCAAGATTTGCTTCATCATTTTGCACATAAATTCTATATCGTTGATTGATGCGTCCCCGCAGTGGTCGTGTAATTAAGGCAGAATAAAGCACCAAGGCTGTGGTCTACTAATGTCGTCAACTTACATTTGAATATTAGCGCGTGCACATGTTCATTTTGGTTGTAGTTTTGTAATTAATTTATTTCTTTTGTGGCATTTTTACACGTACTTTTTTGTTAAATTGTTGTATATTTATGTGTAAATTATATAATTTTGCATGTATTATCGAGTAATATAGTCTTAGTGGATTAATGGGTATTTTTCTTTATTTAACACAACTCCTAACACTACTCGTAGTTGTATAATTGGATAATTAAGGCTGGTGGTAGAATAAGACCATTTATGAAAATGTATTTGTTGAATTTACATTTCCAACCAGCGGTTTCGTCGTTGTAACTCATTACCATCACATAGACACTCTTTATTCAGCATCTCATTGCCATTGCGAATTGGTAAAAGACTGCGGGGAGCATAAGGCGCAATTACGCTGTCTGGAAGAACGTGCTGAACATAAAAGCGGAATTATTCTCGCGGCTGAGATCAATCCGTGTTTCGGGTTGTTTGAATGGCGAATAGCTTGATCGTATTTGAATGCCGATTGCGTTGCTGTTTGGTCGCTTTGTGGTTCTTTCTGTTCACGCGTCGCGATGTTCATTGCAGCGTTGCTCTACGAATTGGCGTTTTGACAAGCTTTAGCCGTGGTCGAGTGGATGTGGTGGAGCATAAAGTAACGGAATTAAATGTTCGTGCAGCATAGTGCATATTTCGTCGACGGCACGAGTTTTACGCCGGTTTCGGAACACGTGAATGCTTTTGCAGATGATCGCAGGTTGGGTCCAGCCGAGCGTGGCTAGCAGTGCGCTCTCGCAGTTGGGGCTCTTCGTGGAAAGCGTGGAATTATAGTAATTAGACAATAGGTACGCGCATTCGCGTTCAAACTCGTGTGCCCAGCGTAGTATAGCGCTGTTGAAATTGCACATCGATGGCGTGTATCACCATCTCGTTAACAACAGTGTTAACATTGGTTGTTAGAAGCTAACGGAGACTTGAATTCATCAAAATATATCTGGGCAACTTGTAACTACTAAAAAGTCTACTAACATTGGTGAAGGTATGCATCTACATAAATAGTCCCTAATTTTGAATGGAGGTGTATAAGGGGTATAAGGTATCAGCTTGATTACCAGAATTGTTTACATGTAGACTGACTATACGTACTTTTTCTGGGTATGACTTACAACACTGAGTTTAGGTGAAGAGCGCTTGGTACCATGTCATGGTACCCTAATACATGGCTAAGGAGATTACTATCCAATGAAAATTACTGGTGTATATATCCTTTCGCCTCCTCAATAATCACAATTTTGTTTATTAATTACGTGCGGCACAACCTAGTGGGTACATATGAGTTTACGGTACCAGGTCTTGAGTTAACCTGCTAAATCTCTGGGTGGTCCCAGGTGGACAGGTATGTTGCTGAACTATCTGTGGATTACTTAGACGTGACGGGTGCACGCACGACCGCGTTGCGGCCGCGATTAGTCGAGCGAGATTAGCCCGCGAGAGAGTCTGTCGAATCTCTCTTGCTTGCACTCTTGCGCTGAGCAGTAGCTTCTCGTTCCAGACGCCGTTTGTCCGCCAGAACACGCCGCATCCGCGCGAGTTGAAAGCGAAGGCGCACAAGCTGTTTGCGAAGGGCCAGAACTCCCTGGAGGATTCCGAGTTGCAGACGACGTCCGAGGCACTGCCCATCATCGAAGCGGTCAACCCGGTCGCTACCACACCCAGCCCACTACCCCCGGCGATATTACGCAAGGAGAGTCCCCCGCCAACGGTGACCATCGCACAATCAGCAGTCCCGAACGCGGCGATCATCGGAAACGGCAACGGCCGCGAGGAGAGTGATCCGAGTGCAGAGGACGATACGGATGACGTGAGTGCCCCTTATAGATTCAATTAACGTATCTCTCAGAGATATACAGCTGCGTCGTGAATGTTGCTAACGATCTAAAACATCTAATCCTCGATATCTCTATCTCTCTACTGTCTTTTGTCGTATATCTTTATATTGCGTCTTAGACATGAGGGCGATGGAATCAACGCAGTGGTACCTCGAGTTATGAATGTATTATTGTTTACATTATGAATTAGGAGTTGCACATAACAGACAAGAAAGTCAAGGGATGTTCTTAATCCCTTATCTTTTTTGGTTCAAAATACTAATATTTTTGGATTACTTTTAATCCATAATAAAAAAGTACCACTGTGACATGTGATCCCTCGCCTATAGTCACGAAAGGGGAAGCTTAGGCTTAAAGCACTCGATTTGCATGAAAAATTTTGGAGAGATGCGGTTGTTTGTGTTTTCGACAAACCAACCACTCTGTGTACTAGGAGACGACGAGGAGGCGGGTCGTTGGCTTCGTCGGTGATGAGGTGGCCGGCAGCGAAGATCAGCCGGACGCATCACGCCCTCTGCGACTACATCGGCGTGACACGCCGCACCATCTCAAGAACAAACGCATCAACGCCACCCTCGCCATAGACAAAGATAAGATGGCATCAATTATCGCTCAGGTCCATTTGACACTACTTTATCAGATTTCTCTGACTTGCTAGTGTGTTCAGTATACTGTGTCAACAGTGTTGTTGCTTCGTCGTTTTTTGTTTTACGCTTGTTTTCCTACTAATTTGCTAATCATATTGACTTTTACTCATCATCTATTTTATTACATATTAGGGGCATATTTGCAAGAAATGGTCATTGCAACATTCTATTTGTAAATTGAAGAATTGAAATATTGATTTAGCTAAAACTGTTATTAAAAAAATTAGAAGACTCCAAAGAGAAAGGAACATGTTTTAACTAACGGCGAAATTGTTGCATCACGACTTTCCCATTTTCATTATTAAACCGCGCGCCGTGGCAAACAAAAGAACACGCAAAAATGGCTTAAGTATTTTTTTAATTCTCTTATGAGGTCAAGTGGTTGACCTTTGTGATTCATGAAGATAGTAACTCTTTATACGGCATATCTCGCTAAATGGGTTTATTGTGACGCCATTTTCTTGTGGGAGTCCGGAAAAAACGTTTCCACGTCGGGTTATACTTCCCTTGACCTATGCGTACGTGTCTGGGACGCATTGTGATTGTCTCGTATCGTTAGATCACCGGCAATGATGACATCATCCGAATCGCACACATTTGCAAGATTCATGTTACCCAGCGAATGTGGTACCATTTTTTAAAGTTTTGTATGTTCCCATGCATCCAGCATATTTACGTTGCCCGACTTTCGTTGCAACTATGCGAACTTTCACTCTTGAATGTTGCATTTGACGTTTCATTGTTGTGACATTCCCCTGTATTCACCCGACGTCATTCCACTTTGGTATCTGTGTTGCAACTTCGGTTACCATTTCAAAAAAGACAATCGCGAGATGGAATTTCATCCGGTGTGCTCTCGCTTGGCGGGAACTTGACACGTGTTGCATTCACTTATGTTTTTTTCATTATTCGATTTGGTTTTTTGTGTACTTTTTACAATATTACATATGCTGCCGCAATTAGTAAATTACTTGTGGAGGTGGCATTTCCTTCGCCTATAATTTATAGATAGCGGGGAAATCGATTCCTTTTATTTTATATAAACTAGTTTTATCGACACTTTGAATCATCAAGGAAAAGATAAAGTTTCATAGATATGTGTCACTTTAATTTATGATTCACATATAGGTTTCAAATGTTTAGCTGTATTTTGAGTATAGAAATGTTTAAATTTAATTTAGGGTTTGGCCTCCATCTTTAACAAATATGGCATGGGACGAGTATACAGAATAATTATATTGATTTTATTACATTTTTTTTTAACTTTAGTTTTCAAAGCCAGTGACATCAGTGTTGAATTGTAGTAGTTTAGAAGGTTAGGAGTATGACATCATTATAACAGTATAATTATTTACATTGTGGCCTATAATAGGTTGTATTCAATTGATGTAGTTGTCGTTTAATTATTTTTAATGAATTATTTAATTCTCATTGTTGAACATTATGAATATTTTTAGTAACTTGTAGAAAGTATAGTGAGTTTTCAAATATTTGTTTTACATTTTTCATTCATTTGAACTACTGTTATAAATAGTGATAGCTTTAGTACCTTCTTCGAAACGTCATTTTTAATTGTTATCTATAAATATGGCGCTTAATACCTAGCTCTCAGAATCGGGATGTTTTTTTTTTTTCATTTATCGAACATTGACTGCGGGCATTACCTTTTCAATTTTCAATTAGTCATATTAGAAACTAATTACGATTAGTTAGAAGAAGAAACAACTTATTCTGATTTGTATCTGGGATTAGAGCCCTGGAACCAGGGGTCAGTTAAATAATTAAATTTAGTTTTTCGTTGCGTTGTGTTATATTTTTATTTCAGTGTGCAATTATTATGTGCGTATTCTATTTCGAGCTCCCCAATGAGTTATTTGCTAATGCGCTTACGCATTTACGCATTCTCTATCACAATTCAATTGTCTGCCTCTCTAATCTACGTGTGCTAAACTTGTTTAGGCGATCAAGCGCAAGGAGGAGGACGGCAGCGATCGGACGAGCGTCTCCACTCCCCCGGAATCCGTACGCAGTGCCAGCAGTCAAGGTAACAAACAGAACAGCATTCGCTACTTGTCTAGGCTAGGCGACCTGCTGCACAACAGACAGTGTGCTGCAGGTCCGGCGAGCGTGCGATCGTGTTTTTCGCCTTTCCTGCTGCTACGCGCAGCGCGTGCGAGTGTGGTCTGGGTGAAGGTGGTCTCGGTCGCGAATTCCGTGAGGCCCACCTCCACCACCTTAACGGATCGCATTCAATTTTGGAGAGTAGGCTCGCGCATACCTTCTCGCCCGGAGTAATCTTATCGTGTTTGTTTAGTGCCTGCCTAGTGTGTACGTTTCACTGACAATATGAGTGCATGATAATAAGGTTCAGTTGCAAACTGTCGGTCGTGGAGTACGCGTACACATTGTTTCCCTTTAAATTATTTTCCCTCCATTTTCTTCCCTCTATTTTTTGTATAATGAGCACACTTCCCAGGATTAAAATCAAGAGCACCGGGGGCACGGTGCATATAAAGGCTGGTACTCTGCCGCGGAATAAGGGATCGGTGATACGAATTCGGAATCGGACACCCACGGGGTCGGGTGTTCGTCATCATAGGAGTTTACAAACATTGCGATATGCACCAGGTACATATTACAATTGTTTTAAGCATTTCTGGACTTTTACCAAATGATTAATGCAGTGTTTGCTACATCTTTGACATGAATTTCCTCATAAAATTTTGATACATAACGTCTCCTACGATCATTTCCTCCTTTTCGGAAATCAATACTATCCAGTCAACTTCAACTTCGTTCGGGCATCCTCATTTCGGGTACCTCGTTGAAACATTGGGAAACACTGCGATATTGCGTGGCGTTCAACACGAGTCAGTCAGGTGCTAGTAAACAACTCCCGGTATACTTGAATGTCAATAATACGCGCGGTTTTGTATCGACTGATGTTTAGCTTACACAGTCGTCGCATAGCGGGCACAAGGTTGACTTAATTATTCACATACTGCAGCAAGTACATGTAATCCACGGATGATGTGACTAATACGTGTTTATTTTCAGCTGGCGAGTCCGACGCGACTACCAATGCGTCCATGGTGGAGCTACGGGAGGAAAAGTACGAGATACACATCGAACGCTCAAAGGCCGGACTGGGTTTGTCGATAGCTGGCGGCCGTGGGTCTACCCCCTTTCGTGGGGATGATGAGGGTATCTTTATATCGCGGGTGACGGACGCGGGGCCTGCAGATTTGGCGGGATTGCGCGTCGGAGATAAAGTGCTTACCGTTAATGATCATTCGCTGGTGGGCGTGAGTCATTATGATGCTGTAGAGGTATTGAAAGCGGCGGGACCACTGCTAGTGTTTGAGATTAGTCGCGAGGTGACCCGAATTGTTCAGGATAACGTGGAAGTCAAGGAAGTGACGATTCCTTCACCACTGCCACCTCTTGTTGCGGATTCTGATGTTCGGCGGGTTTCGATACACACAACGTTGATTAGGGACTCCCGTGGACTCGGGTTTAGTATTGCGGGCGGTAAGGGTTCTCCGGCGTTTAAGGGTGATTCGGATGCTATTTTCGTGTCGCGGATAACTGATGGTGGGGTGGCGCAGAAAGACGGTAAGTTGGCCATCGGTGATAAGGTGATCTCGATCAACGGTGTCGATCTGACGGGCGCGACGCATGATCAAGCAGTTAGTATGCTCGTCGGAATGGAACGTTTCGTGCGATTGGTAGTTGAGCGTGAAATGCCGGTCGGTAATAGTCCCTCGGGATCATCGCCAGGACCCCAGCAATCTCCGCGATTATTTGGCCTGCCCAAACCCTACACCGGTTTATATTCGGCCAACCGTCCGGGCTATATGGCAAACCGTCCGGGCTATTCGAGCTATCGAAGATCATTGGAACTGGAGAAGAAGGTAAGTTTCTGACATAATTTATTAAATCTTGGGTCAAATCATCGGCGTTGGGAAGTGCACTTGCATCCATCTGGAAATCCTTATCACAATTTTAAACGTATCTTGTTCCAATAAAAAAAAATACATATGGAACCAAATTCCAGGGGAGATTCCTGCTTTTAGAGCTTTTAAATCGAAATTTCAGGGGAAGACTCGGGTCCGTCATATGCAATTTTATATAAATAATTCTGTATAGATAAATTGCATGGGAGGTTTCATATAATTTATCTTTAGATATAATTCTGACGAGGTATCACTTCCCAAATGAATCCTAATCAGTTGACTGAGGTTTCCTATGAAATCCAAACCATAACCAAAATTTTAAGTAAAATTTCCTAAGGTACTAGTTTGAAATCTCACTTCCAGAAGGCACCGCAATACGCAACAATTCTGGTCCCACAAATTGGTACTAGCCAAAGAGTAAAATATGGAACTCTTTGGCTAGTACCAATTTGTATCACATGAGTGTAATTACCAGTATTTACTAGCATAGATTCATATGCCGTGAGTAAATCTTATCTTCTGAAATTCTGTCACAGATTGATACCTCTAGTTCACCATCTCCCACCTCCACTCTTACGAAACCACCAGCCACATCGACCACTAGCAATCACGTCGAACACGCCAAGACGAATGGTGTGGAAACGAAACCCCCACCACAGCCGGCGCCGCGCAAGATCCTAAGCACGTCGCAGACAAGTAGCGGTGTCGCACACGCCCCCCAAGCCGCCGCCCAACAACCGCCCCCGGTGCTCATCAGCAATAACGACACGAAGCCGACGGCGAATCACAAACCGGTGACGCCGACGTCCTCCCTCGAAGGAGACGATGCTCAGGTACTACCGAAGCCCATCACAAGCGAGGAGTTCCAAGCCATGATCCCCGCTCATTTCCTCAATCCTCACGACCCCGCCGCCTCCGCCAAATCCGCTCCACCTCCTCAGCCGCCGTCCGAACACACACACAATGTCACTGTCACGATCAGGAAGCCGGAGACGCCGATCGAACTGCCGCCGGCACCGACTGGCCCCGGACGCGTCACGGAGACGATCACCAAGAGTACGTTTACGGAGACGGTCGTGACACGCATCACTGACAATAAGCTCGTCACACCCCTAATCATTGAGGTAGGGTGGAAAGGATGTGTGAGCCCTGAACGCAATTCGCATTTGTTTTAACCAAGTATATATAACCCAATAACCGTTTTTGATACCAGAACCATAGCAGCAAAATAAAAACAAGGGCAAGGGGGGACAACTTGTACTCTTCCTTTACAACAACGCACATGTAGTTGTTTTAGAAAACGGCAACGGAGAAGGGCAGAATGCATGTAGCACTTGAACACTTACTGCACAGCATTCCATGCACGGGGAACACCTGTATTTTCCTGAAGGATCCAAGGATTTCTTTACTAAAACCTTATTATATCGCGACCAATTCGCCCTCATGAATCATATATCCCTACATTATTATCATAAAATTCTCGTAACGATTTTTTCTCTTATCTTAAACAAATACCTACTAGCCGACTAAAGCATTCGTTATTGGTTGCGATAACGCTGAATTCACAATCGTGAAAGATATACCAAATATGATCATTATTCATTCACTTCGGTTAGATGCTTTTACTTGTTATATCATGAAGCTTGTTTCCAAATTAACTTAAAACCGTGGGATTTGGTTATGTCGTTGACGTCATTTTTATATACTAATTGACGAAGAACCTATCGAAGGTTTCATTGTAAAGTACATTTTATTACATACTTAGTGTCCGTAGTATAAAATCAACATTTTAACACTATATTGTGCCATAAAAGCAACTGTTAACGTTGTTCTCCCATAGTTGTAGATTTATACGACTGTGGAAAATATTAGAGCATATAAAGTTTTATTTCGGACATCTTTTTATGTCGGTTATAGTAGCAGTCGTGGCGCGACTTTAGTAGGATGCCACCTGTTGGTTTACGCCTCTTATATTAGGCTCATAGCAAAACCATCTAGACGGAATCTCGTATGGATCACCGCCGTCGCTCTCGCTAAACATTCATTGTACCATCCCAACAATATAATATTGATGGGCTAACGAGAATTAGTAGCTGGTGTTGGTTCGTTGGCGGGTAATCGGGCATGATTTGTTGTACGCATTGAGAATGTCTAACATCTGCACCGTAACATTTTCATTAACCCACTCCATCCGCCATTGCATTCTGCATATTTTTGTAGTTATAATAGTGGATAGTCATTGTTGGGGGCCACAAAAAGCGCAGCGAATATTGCAACGCCACAAACCAAACAAAAAACTCACACCAGGTAATGGACTCCTCCCCAAGACACAAGTTCTCTAGCAAAAATGGAGCAAGTGAGAGAAAGAGTCCCCTTTATCTTCTTCCCTTCTACTCACTCCGCTTCTCTACACTCTATACTACGACGTATGATACCAACTTGCATTAACCTGACACTCTTAAGTTTTTTAGTTTATTAAATTAGACATTTTTACGACTGATTGGACACACTCACTATTTTGAAGACAGTCTCACTGAGAAATTTGCTTACCACTGAGATTTTCGTAGCACATCAGACAGTGGCACTTCTTCAAATTTGTTTTTATCCTTGTGTTTTTTCTCTTTGTTTGTGGAAATTGCGTATTAGGATGTGACGTTGAGTAAGGCCGGTGGTTCGCTGGGCTTTAGTATTATCGGCGGGACGGACCATTCCAGTATACCGTTCGGCGTGCGAGAGCCGGGTATATTTATTTCGAATGTAAGTTTTGGTTGAGTACCAGATGTTTAAGGCATTTGGATCACCTTGATTTTTGTACGCTTTCTAGATGGTACCCGGTGGCACGGCGGCGAGTTGTGGGAAACTGCGCATTGGTGATCGTATTCTCAAGGTAAACGGTACCGATGTGACACAGGCGACGCACCAGGAGGCTGTTATGGAGCTGCTACGACCCGGCGAACAGATAACGCTGACGATTCGACACGACCCGCTCCCAGATGGGTACCAGGTTAGTGACCTTCGTAGACTTGGATTTGATACTGTCATATTTTGCATATTTGTTTCGTGACCATCTTGTTTGATAACGTTTTACTTTGCCTTTTTTGTCTTGTTTAAAAGTTTCTTTATCTTGTATTGAACCTTATTTGACCTGCTTTTATCTTGTGTATCTTGTTCTTATTTCCAACATAATTCTAATCTTATTTTGTTGTCTGGTTTCCTCATCTTAATCAGATTTCAGTCCCATTTCTCTTTCCTGATCTGTTATTGAATTTGTGTACATTCTTTAAATCTTGTCTTTTTAAATTTAGTTTGATACACCTGTGCTTTTATATTCTTATACATTTTTTATATTCTTATATATTCTTTATATTCTTATACGTATGATACATCTAGTACTATTTGTAATAAAATGTTTGTTTTTCTCTTAAATTTTAAGTTTCCTTAATTAATTCTATTTTTAGAATTTCCCATCCTTTTCAATTAAAAATATATTTTGTTTCTGAGGATGTGTACGCCAGGGTGTACCATCCTTCCCCATTCGCATACTTGAAGAAAATGTTTCATGCCGATCACACTCATTAATGCGATGTTATCATTTATTTATTTTAAATCTCCATTTTTCACAATCACATTGCACATGCTTTGTTTTTCAAATTGCAAGCTTCTCGTGATTGAGTATCTAAACTCATTAGTAAGTAAGACAAATAATACCAATCAAAACAGCTCCTCTATCTACATTCTCTGTTATTGCATTGTCTTCTCTCATGCCTAGGAATTGACGATCGTTAAAGAAGAAAACGAGAAACTAGGTATGCACATCAAGGGCGGTCTGCAAGGCCAACGTGGGAATCCACTCGACCGCTCCGACGAAGGTGTCTTCGTGTCGAAGGTCAACTCGGTGGGAGCGGCACGACGTGACGGTCGCCTTAAGACGGGCATGCGGTTGCTGGAGGTAAACGGACGATCGTTGCTGGGTGCTACACATCAGGAAGCGGTAAACGCCCTGCGAAACTGCGGGGACACCATCCGACTGATGGTGTGTAAGGGCTACGAGAAGGCAGAGGTGGATCGTGCCGTCGCCGAGGGTCGTTTGACGCGCGCCGGCAGCGTAAGCAGTCGTTCGCAGAGCGTCAGTTCATTGGATATGGCTGACGATGAGAGTAGCAGTGCGCGCGTCGAAGAGGCTCGCATGCGCAGTGAATTGGTGCAATTTGAGCGTGAGGATGCCGAGAAGCGACTACGATTAGCGGAGGAGCCGGTCAACGAACTGGCGGAGGAGCAGGAGCCGCAGGACGATATGGCTCTGGTCGAGGCGAAACCGACAACGCCAGCGGACAAAGTGTTGGACGTGGTTCGCGCTGTTGAGACACTCGCACTCAACGAGATACCAGCCGCACCCAAATCTCCTGGGGGACCAAATAGCGAACTGAAAACCACCACGATCGTCATGAGCAAACACACACTGGCTGCTCAACCGACCACTGTAAGTATGCCTTCATATTCGTTTTAGTAAGGTAGAATTTGTAGTTGAATGTGCGTTCACTCATTTTTGATAGCTTGGATAGCTTGGTGATAGGTTTGGTACCAATTCTAGCATTTTTGGTACCAGATCTGGTTCAATTGGCACCATTTTTGGTATTACATCTGATATTATTCTTTAGTGCCATTTTTGATTCTAATTCTGGAGTCATTTTGGATCAATTTTTGGTACCAAATCTAATACCACTTTATGGTACCATGTCAGTGACGTCCTGTAACGCTATCTATGTTGTGTTTTGGTTAAAGTAGCGTGTGCTTAATGTAATCACAATCCACAGGCTTTTGTCGATCGATTTTTTGTTGCGATTTGTTCTTGTTCCGTTATTCACCGTTTGTTTTGGTTTATTGCAAGCAGTTACAAGTTTTAAATGCGCTTCTCCACTTTTTATGTACCACACTCGTCCATAAAAATGATTCCCTCGCATTATTCTTTTTTTCCTTCATTCTTCACCCAATAATTATTTTTACCAAAAAACTATGATTGCGTAAACAATATGACGTTCATTTCGATGTCGTAATGAGCATGGATGGAAATACGTAAATCTGGCATGATTTTCTCATCATAATCGCCTTGACGATTGATTATGCAAATTGTTATGTCTTTCAGAGGACGACGCCGCAGTAGAGTAAAACGATACGTACGACACGTCTGACTATAAATCTAACGAATTTTGCCAAACACTGAACATTACCCAAAATCACGGGCATCTATTAACTCTATCAACATACAATGAGGATTTTTACAAAATTTTATTCGTTTATATAATGAAACAAAACAATGTATACATGTCATCGTTAGTGTTCGTATTCATAACAAATTTGATGAAAAATTGGTAATTTGGAATGTAACCCAGTGGCGTAGCATAACTGAATATGTTTGTATAACTTAAATATATTTTTTCTTATTATTTTTCATTGCTACTGTTTTCTACGCCACTGCTGCAACAATCTGCTGGATTGTAATGTTTATTTAACAAATCAATGTTGTGTATATCGTTCTGAAATGGATTTAACCCTCAGGGTAGAAAAAGTTACATGACACGTTACAAGAGAGGTTATGATATTTGGGTACTAGTGCAGTAGTCATTTATATTTGAAGGTTTGTTAAATTCCCTGATGAAAGGGCTATTTTCAAGTCATCTGCCTTAGTACCCAAAGTTTTGCAATTCTCGAGCTTATTACAAAGCGGATGGCATGGAATGCAGGTAATTCCACGGCATATAACTGAAAACTATTGACGCGGGCTTAAGTGTTAAAGTTTTAACAGATGAATCTATGATTGTCACAATGATACAGTTACAGCGTACATATATTCTATGATTGTCATAACGTACTTTGGTGCTTTGTTATCGATTAGCAAATTGGCAGCAGCGTATTAATCAGGTGAATTGCGTTGGTTTTGGATGAACGCACGCATCCCATGGCTAATAATAATGGCAGCCACATAAATTTGCGAAATGAAAATTCTTGTGGCATTATAAGCGCTCATGTTGCGAAATCGAAAATTTCAAACGGATGCATACGTTAACATAAATGTTCTCTCTTGTGTACATGTACTACGATTTTGCTCTCTTTAACTCCACTGTTAATCGGGAATCAAAGGAAAACACAATTTATGTGATATACGTATGGTAAATATATTTTTGGTAAAAATAATTATACATCGTCTACATGCGTAACACATCAAGAAACCCTCATGTGATATCATTTTCCATTTTGTGTTTATGTGCTTTTCTGGATATCACCGAAGTTTGACGAAGCACCGCCTCCATATTTATGCGCTATAGTTTGTGTTTTTTGGTATCATCGTTAGCGCCGCTTGTTTTGGGGTGTCGGATGGAGGGAGCAGTGCCTTCTAGTGCACACTTTAATTACGTTTATCCCACCACAGGGGAAACCGGAGTCGTCTATACTGACGAGGGCGGAGAGTCATTCCTCAGATTACAACAAATCCCCTCTGAATACCTCCACTCCTGTTTCTAAGCAAATTGCCCCTAACAGGGTTGAAGATATTCAATCTAAACCAGACCTGACGGTAAACAGACTGAGTCTGAACAGTGAGTTAAACGAAGCCAGACGTCGACAGTTTTTCGAAGCTGTAGAACCACCCCGCGTGGAATCGGATCCGGTTTATCACAAATCCAAGTTTGGAACATCTCCATCAAGACCTCTAAGTATGCAATTTGATGCACACCGGTCGCAACCACGGCTCGATCATGCCAGGAAGAGTTTTTCGACTGAAGTTATTTCGTCCTTTGGTCCCGGTGTGATTCAACCTCCTTCACAATTTATGGCGTCTTCGATAGAGGATTTGATTGTTCCTCCACCTCCTCCGGTAACTACTTCCAGACCTCTTTCAAGACCAACGCAACCACCACCAGCGGTACCGGAGACTTCTGTATCAATGGCTAATTCAACATTATCCAATTTATCAAGACCAAAGGATTTGGGCGTTGGGATAGTTGCACCAGGACAGTTGAGGCCAACTCGGCCACCACCGCTGCCACCGGTATGCACAGCGCAAACAACGTCTTACTTTACGCTACCAGCGCCGGCGGTAGTAAAAGCCAATGACGATGCACAACTTCGCACGCTTCCGCTTAATTTGAATACCAAATTGGCAACGGAGCGCTCCGAAGTTATCTATGCAAATTTGCCGCGTGCGGCTTCCGTCGTCCTGCCACAACCATACATTCCGAAGGCGGGCGACAAACACGAGCCGCCACCGCCTATACCGCCGAAATCACAACGGCGGGTCTCCTTTGACGAACGGGTGACAATGATCAGTCCGGTGCATGCTGATATGACACCGTTGGCTACAGAAACAAAGCGGTCTTCGGTCCCCAATATCGTTGAACCTTCCATTGGTGATATTGTGCAACCCAAGTTTGATCTTAGCAAAGTAGACATTGTGCCACAAAATTACCTTACTGTGGTAATACCTGAAATTGACCTGGAAAGTTCCATAGAAGTTACATGCGACTTCCCCACAGAACAACCGGAAAATGATACCAAACAAGGTTTCCTGTCATATGTAGATGATCGGGAAAATTTCGACGAGATTATGCTGGGTTCGAGTAATGACAGTTTGAATAGACCTGTTGGTCACTCTCCTCTGAGTCTGAACAAAGAAGTTTTATCAACGATTTCCAGTGAGGAAAGCAAGGATCCTATGGACTTTGCAAGGGAACGCCGGGATACTGTAATTGAAGTGCACCTTCCGAAGGAGACGCAAGAGCAATTTATTTACAACTATCCTTCGAAGTTATCCAGTCCTCTCTTGAATTATGAAATTGAATCATTAGATATTGAACCGTCCTCTCCTCCAGCATCTCGTGATGAGATGGCCGATTTATTTGCTCGTGATTTAGGTCCTGAATCTATGCCCTTGGAGGTCACTCTGCGTCAAATGGACCAATCACCTGCAGAAAATCGACTTTCGCAAACTTTGTTGGAGTTCATTGAATTGGATAATGACGAGGTTATGTTCCAACCAACTGGGAAAGTTTTAGAATTGCCTACGGGTCCACCTCCACCTTTACCGGACACTTCCCCACCTGCATCCCCTCCTACTGAGACTGAATTAAGTTTACCGCCACCTATTGATTCTGACTTGTTGGACCAAGAGTCGCCTCCATTGCCACCAGCACCACCTTCGCCTATGCCCATTTTTAGGCATCCTAAGATGGATTTTGACACGAAACCAACAACTGGTCAGAGTGTGCCCCTGTCTCAGACATATCTCCCCTTCCAATTTACGCAACCTTCTAAATCGGTTCCACCACCAGTTCCCCAAAAAACGCCTTCGCCTCCATTTTCCCCTTCTAAACTTCCACCCACTCCTCTAAAGTCACCATCGAAACCACCACCTCCACCACCAACTGTGCCACCTCCGTTATCTAAGTCGTCTAAAACCATTACGTTAAAACAAACGTGTACAACCGAAACCGATGCACTGTTAGCAAATAAGCACGTAGAACCGGTAAAACTGCGCAATAAACCGAACGAAGGTGAACGACGGACGCAAACATTCTTTAAGCGTTTTTCGTACTCTGAAAAGAAGGTAATTTGAGCGTGTAGGTTGTGTAATGCCAGTAATGGGCTACTGCAATTTTATTACAAATTGTTCGCTAACGTTTTTTATAGCCGCCACAGTCTCCCAACAACAATTTCAAAATGTCCGTCAGCGACAAAAAGAAATTCTTCGAGAATGCCATGGAGGAGAGTGTAAAGTTATCGCCGAAACCCGAGAAAGTATTCAGCTACTTGAGTCCCGATGAGGTAGAGAAGATGAAGGCTGAAGAGGAGCGGAAGATTGCGAATCTGTCACCCTCCGATATGGATTCACTTGGAATTCTTGACAATTCCGATAATGAATCCGTGGATTCCCAACTATCAAGGTAATCTGAGTTTTTGATATATCGATACGACTTCCTAAATAGATAGACTCTTCAATTCAATAAATGTGATTCGAAATTTTTAATATCCTGAGATAATATCCTTTTAATATCGTCAGTTATATTTATATATCTGAGATATTGCTAAGAATTGAGACTTATCGATATCGTTTTGACATTCCTACATCACAGCTCATCCCTCCCATCCCTACCCTATGTTCATTTAACAAAATCTGGTCACCTTAACATCTTTGGCAATCATATGTTACAGACCACATAGTACAATCGGGGTAATACGGACAGCAACCGCCGAACGTCGAATGAAAGATCGGATGCGAGAGGAAGGTCTCCTCACCGACGAGGACGAGCAGCAGTTATCTCCTGCAGAGGAGCGTGCCTTGCGCGCCGAAAAACGAGCCGCATGGCGGCAGGCACGCCTCAAATCCCTCGAACAAGATGCAATGCAAGCCCAGATGGTGATCAAATCAATGACGGACATGGTAGGCGATCGCGACCAACCCAAAGACGAGGTAAGCTTAATCTACTGAATGGCAATTTCTTCCAGTCTTCGGAATGCATACATGTATGAACTTAATCACTAGAAAACTGACTTAGATTGTGGACTGTTTAACTCGTTGTGTGTAACGTTTAATTCGTTTTGAGAACTAACTTGAGAAACTAACGCTACTCTGTACTTTTTTGGATGTTTGTGCTCGGTATTGCGCAGAGTACTAACCGCCTTGCATGTGTCCAGCTGCGGCCGTCTAGCGCCGACTTCCCCAAGCTGGCGGTGCGTAGCACGCCCGGCAACACGACGGTGCGTGAGAGCGAGAAGGTCGTCAACGAGACGGTGACGCGCAAAACGGAGGAGTACATTGACGACGCCACCGGCGAGCGCCGCGTGCGCACCGTCGAATACGTTGAGAAACTGATCGAGAAAGAGGTAGTATAGCTGATGCCAGCCCGCACAGCAACACCAACAGCATGATAATACACCCACCTGCACCTGGTTAGTCTAACAAACAAACAGAACTTCTCGTAGGTATTCTGTGGGCTTCTCATCACTTCAGTTTGCAATTTTGATCGAACGCACCCTGGCTGATCTCATCCATATATTTACACACAACCGCACGAATATTGCTCGTTAGTTAGTTTAATTTTGTGTAGATATCGTAGTTTAGTAACTGTACTTGCTGAATTACTTTGTAGTAGTAATTCATTGTAGATCTTGTGTATATCACTTACATTTTGACAACTTTTTAAGGTTATAATTTGTGTATAAAACTTATAGGTTAAGAAGTTCGATAATAACATAACCTTAAGGGGGCGAGCTCTCAGATTAGTCCAATAAATCAAGAACAATTTATACAGATAGGTTAAGATTGAACAACTTAACCTATCCTTTCAAAATTTCTGTTTCAATTTTACCGCATTTCTTCGCTTTGCGAATAAAAGATAAAAACATTCGTTGGAAACCAGTTATTTCCACTTGTGCCAACGTTTTCCAGGTAATCTGACTAGTGCACTCCTTTAAAGGTTATAAATTAACTTCTACAAGTTCTAGGTTAAGAAACGTTGTCTAAATACAACTTAACCTGAAAGTTTTTTTGATTATAATATTGTCACGATGTGATGTTTTGACTAAGGTTTAAGCATCGTAACATCATTTGCTCAGCATCAACACGCATCACAATTGCAAACTGCACATTTGTGTCTAACTGATAACAGGGTTACTAACGTTTTCATCCCCCTCCGATGCAGGTTGAAACACTACAAGAAAAAATCATATCTCTAGAACTGACCAAACCCGATCCATTAGATGTAGTAAACGGCAACGGCTTTACGTCGAAAGAGAACGACAACGAGCTGGAGTTGGATACCGAGAACGATAACGACCAGGAGGACGAGTCGGTGTCGGAACCCGCGACGCCGACGATCGAGGAGGAAAACAACCCCATGGATAGCGCCGCAAACGCAGCCAATACGAAAAAGAAGCGACGCAAACGAACCAAGAGGGGCAAACACTAACTTTATATTTCATTCACTGGCGACATTCCATTGTGAAGAGTGTTTCGCATATTGAGATACTGAGCATTTGCTAGAACGAATGATTCGGAGGGTGGGGACGAAAAGGGAGGTGTTGGGGTTATTCAATTTTTTAAATTATTTTTGTTGTATTGGTACTTGTACAAAGCAAAGTATTTTACTAGCCTAACTTGTATTATTAAGTAATTGTATTCAAGGCGAAAAGTTTAAATTTATGGAATTTATGCAGATTACTATTAGATTTAAGATGAAGACGATCAATCGCCCACATTAGTTGTTTACGGTGGTTCATAACTGTTATTTTATATGAAGATGATACACATTATTAGGATGTTTATTATATATTGTGCTACAAATAAATATTTAATAATAATGTGAGGTGTTGTGATTTTAGGAGCGATATCATGGAGTTACTACTTGTTGCTCTTTGGTGCAATGATACCTTCTAATTGAGCCTGAAACAGAATTCGGTTAAACAGATTTTTATAGATTATGTTTAAATTTTATCAACCTTGAGTTGTTGGTTAGTTTTCTTGAGGAAGGATATTTCCTCGGCGTGTTTTTTCTCTTCGGCTAAGCGCAATTCTGCAGCACGACGATCTGCTTGCTCAGCACGTTGGCGCAAATCTGCAAGTTGTCGTTCCAGGTCGGTGCGTTCGACCTTAAGTTCATCGACATCTTTCTGTAAGTCAGTTTTGCCTTGTTCTGATTGTAGGGCTTTACGCATTCCAAAGGCAATACTACTGCAATATAGAGCCTGCAAACATAGTATGAACACAGGCGTAAATTTCAATGTATATCTTTTGAATTTTGGAATGTTATTTTCCGAACCAACAACCTACACCTCGCAAGGAAACAAGGTTCTTTTTTACGATATTTTTAATCGAAACTATTTGAAATATCAGTTTATTGAGGTCTATGGAACACCGCAAAAAACGACCAAAAAGGTAACAAGTGGCGTTGCGTTAAAACTCATCTAAACCAGAAAGAGTACTAAAATAGATACTACAATCAAGTCTTGGTCATAGCCGATTTTGAAAATATCGATTGATGACTAAATAGCGAACGTTCGAACTTATCGAAATAATCGTTTTTTGTTTTGCCAAAAAAATCAACGACATTTTTTTTGCTTTGCCGAGCATCGACTACTACGGTCATTAGTAGTAATTATTAATGATTAGTTGTAAAAAATCATTTTGCTCTGCATTTACCGAGAATCAAACACGGGACTTTATGGTCAGCCACTTGACTGGACGAACCTACGACAAATCCTACGATAATTATTTATACAATTACATAAAACATGGTTTTGAGAAAACACATTTGAAAATTGTTTAATGAATAAATCAATTCTATCAATGGATAAACTGGAATTTTTATTTAAAACTTAACATTTAAAACGGACATTTTTAAGATAATAAACCCCACCTACGACATTTAAATAAATGTGGTGGCAGAACATTTGAGTTTAACATTTCTTATTCTATGACGCCTCAAGGTTGCATCAATTCTCTAGCTCCGTTATGCTAAGAGCGCAACAGCCCATTGGAAGATATCACTATTTATGTGGAGGTAAATGAACTATACTTTTATTAGAAGGTGGTAGGTTTTCAGCAAGACAGTTCGTGTTTTTTACATGAGCATGAAACTTACGGAGTGCGATAAGGAAGACGAGAAAGAACAGTTCGTCTGATATCGTTTGACTCATGCAACAACACTGTACTGACGGGCGAACTGATATTTTTGTTTGGCAAGTATCACTTGAACCTAATAGAAAATAAGCGTATTTGTGAAGTACAATAGCTTCTTCACAAATACACGAGTTCAATTTAAAATGAAATAAAACTTACTTCGAAAAAGCTTGGACAAAAGAGAAATCTGTCAAAAAAGATAATCGCAAATCTTAACAATTAAAACGAATGAAAGAATGAAATAAGACTGAATAAAAATGTTGATTCAAACGTACCTGAAAAGCTTCTATAGTCATCCGCATCTCATCACGAATCCTCAACAATAGCAGACCACGTTCAGCACAATTAATTGTCACCTGCCTAATGACCTCATTAAAGCACTGTGTATACAATTCTCTTCGAATTGGACAAATCCCAGTCTCGCGAGCCTGATTACAAACCAAATATGACAATGCTCCTGAGAATAAATTCAGAAAATACTTGTCTTTGCTGCAAACGCATGTCCAATTGCTCCTGAAGATTGACTACATCCTGCCTCGTGGCAGGGGTGGTGGAAACATGCTGTCTCCATAACTGGCCTTCCTCGTCCCACTCCTTTGGAGGTAGAATAGAATTCAGCACTTCTTCGATTTCATGCTTTGCATCTGCAGCTCCTTTTGTTTTACATGTTTGTATTTCCGGATCCTACATAGGGAAAAATTATTTTATGTCCAAATTCAATGTGTTTAGTAATGAATACCTTTCCGGTTTCCTCATGTCTAGTGACTAGCTGAGGGTTGTCGTATTTGACGAGAGTGGTTTGGTCTACAATTAAACGCTCAGACATTTTTATGTAAATAGAGGAATATATCACGTTCTAACCGTGTCAAAAATAGTGAAGTAAACAATTGTTTGGTTGTTATGGGGATACATTCCTAATTATAGATCGATTTTAATTTATGTAAATAGATTTGATAGTGTAATTGAAGGAAACCCGCCCACAGCATTGTCTATTGTATTTACGGATCTTTGGTGTCCCTGAGATGGTTATTTAATTTATAATATTAATCAGGTTTCTCTAAAGAAGTTCACTCACGGTTTCCATTTCCAATCTTTAGTACTGTGCGCGGCTACATGAGGATATTGCATTTCGTAAGTAAGTGGGTAGTAATGGGGGAACTCTTTTCTTGAAAATGAGCCCATATGGGTACGAAAATAGAAAAGTTTTGAAAGGATTATAATTAATAAAAAATGAGTATAAAACTCATTAAATTACCGTCCTCTGTGGTGAGGTGTTTTCTCACATCTATTGCACCGTCGACAACATAAGTTTGGCATGTTCCGTAAGGAGTCCTGTGTGCTCCTTTAGGTTTATCCTGCAAACAACTTGTGAAAAAATATGTATACTATGTGCTATGGGATAATGTATTATTCTCTTGCTTATTATTATCTATTGTTCTTGTCATACTGAAACTGTTTGAGATTGAATGATAGATCTGGCGAATTCTTTCTTTTGCCAGTCTATCAGCAATTTGTTCCCAGTAATGGTTTCATATCAAGGCCTCAGATGAGCTTTCCGCCTTTGACTTTACCATCATGTTCAGTGACTACCTTTCATATGCAATCGGCCTTACAAGACCTCCCAAGGCAGAGAGAACATTACTTCGGACTTGAGAGAATGAACTCTCTTAAAAGTCCATGATGATAATTAGTGGAATCCCAAAAGTCACCATAACTTATCCAGCTTATGAGCTCGCCTTTGCCTTCTCATGGGTAGATTCATCGGATGAAATCCATGTTTACAATAGTTAGAAACGTTAAGTCACTTAATACTTTAGATGTTTTACTTTTTTAAACAAGTAAAACATCTAATCCATTGTTGATGATTTCTCACTGGGGTGAAATAATTGATTATTAAATTAATGGGTCTCATTAGCGAATTTCGTTTAAAGATCTACAAATACAACGTCAAAGATAAAAGCCGCATTCGTGTGTTTTCCAGCCATAATTAAAGCATATGATGCTTCCGACCGAGGGGTATTTACTGCTAGCCACCTCATATAATTATGTTCAGCGGTTTCCAAACCGTGTTTTTTTTAGTAAATTTAATTTTTGATTCCTCCCGTTTTACGGCCCTGTAAATTTTCTTGATAATGTAATATTTTTGGAAAACGCTGCTTCAATTCGTCGATCCACGATAATAATTTTGAATATAATCAGTGATATATGAACATGTATTACTGTTCTGATAAATCGTGAAAGATCTCCATAAACATAATCTAACTCTATTATTTTCCCGCATGTTTTTCCATTCAAAACCCTTCACTTTTGACATTAATAATCGAGTAACACGATTTTTATCTGCGTTAGTTTTTATCACTTATAATCGATATTTATTAATTTTCTATTATATCTAATTTGAAATTAGTAAATATAATCGGTGATTCGCGGGTCATACCCACTGACGTATTATATGATTAAATATAAGAAAGCCTTAAGATTTTGGTTTAAAATTTTATTACACATTTTTTAGTAAAAAAAGAAAGTAAAAACAAAAAAAAATCTTCAATATTGTTGACAGTCTGCTCATGACACATGCTGACGAATGAGTGTGCGCGAAACAAATACAATTCGGGGGTGATTCATGCGGCGGTTAGAAATTACGTTAAGTGACTAGAACTTAGAAACTAACTTTGGTCGACTCGTCAGAATTCCGATCGTCATGGCGGAGCAATGAAAAAGTCAGTACACAAACAAATGCATAGAGTTCGGCAGGTAGTAGTAATATTTGATGTTTTAGGGAACAGTAATATTCGATTCAATTCCGATTGATGGAGATTCGTAACACATCTATATTGTATACACCGAGAACGATGTTTTAAACAGATATAAAGCCAGTTTTGTACGTACATGTATTTCAAAAAATCAAACATTTTCCAAAGGAATAAGAAGGTAATAATTTGTTTTATAATTATTCGAAAAATTAGCTTCTTTGAAACACATGTACGGATTAAATCTGTACAAATGTCGCTCGGTTGTCTATTTTGATTCAACATTTTGATCATTCAAAAATTCGTTAAAATTCGATAAATAGCCCTAAAAATCTAAGCAATATCTCCTACAATATAATAGTACATTGATGTTTATCGTCGAATTATAGTCGCCAGCCGTATGTCCGTTGCTTTAGCAGCCTACGAATAAAATTACAAAAATTACATACGGCCGTTGGTAATAAATTGTTTGAGTTTCATATTATTAAAAAAAATTGTTATCAAATCAAATGGCACAAAATGAAGCAAATTCGACTTGACTGACTTTCGTGTTGTGTTTTGTGAGTGAGTATTTCTTTTTGGTTTCCCTTTACTGATAATTGACGTATAAAAATATCGAATATCTTAAAAATATATAAATAGGCTCTAAGAGAGTAAGGAATATTGTGTGGTTCGTGAAGCGCGAGAAACGATGAGATGAACGCCCGATTAGTATTGACTTACACGTTGTTGAAACCTTTCGTAGTTCAGTTGTTTATTCCGACAGCATCGCGATTTCAGTACCGAGTTCGCCACCGAAAGTCGCCTCCGCGGGAGAGAATGTGTCACCGTGTGCGGTCGTCGCCCGAAGGTGCTCGATGGTTTACATGAGGGTGCACTTTCGCTGGCGACGCTTCTGCGGCTCCGGCCTGAGGACGGCACGCACGGCCTCGTCGAACACTTGCTTGAGACCGCGCTGTGTGAGCGCCGAGCACTCCATGTACTTGACGGCGCGCACCTTGTTCGCGAGCTTCTGGCCTTGTTCGCGCTTGATTGGACTTAAGCCTTGATCGGCTAGGGCGCCTAGTGTTTCACGGTCGTCGCGCAAATCGATTTTGGTGCCGACGAGTATCATCGGCGCGTCTGGACAGTGATGCTTTATTTCCGGGTACCATTTCGATGTGACGTTTTCGAAGGATGATGGCGATGCGACGCTGAAGCAGATGAGGAAGACGTCTGTCTGAGGGTACGACAGGGGTCGCAATCTGTCGTAGTCTTCTTGTCCTGCTGTATCCCATAGGCCTAGACTTACTGAGATGCCATCTACTACCATAGGCGCTGAGTAGTTATCAAATCTATAAAGAAAATTATTTTTCATAATTACACACATACTTTATCGATATCGTTGTTTGTGATCGATAATGTTGTTGTTTGTGAGTGTGTTCGAACTTTCTGAGATATTCTAAAGTAGAAAATTAGTATGTTACTAGGGGTGGCAAAATTTCACAGTATCAAATATAATAAATAAGGCTTTCCAGCCTTTGTTTTCAGCCATTGTTCCCATTGCCATAATGCATACTGCTTTTTTTGCAATTAACCTCCATATAGTCCTATCTTACGTTTTCTTTCTCCAATATCAAATATTTACCTATACTTATTAATAGCAAAACTGCCCCTGACGGCATCATTAAGCTCTTTTCAAAATATTTAACGTCTATTCGCAAAAGTATCGACATACGCCACGCCCACTTATTATATAGGAAATGTCTAGACCGGTGATGGTGAATATTTTTGAGGCCTTAAGTTAAGTAACGGCCATGGGGACAGCGTTTAAGGATGTGGGTAAAATTTGCTCCGAGGTTTATGTCTCTTCATGCGGTTATCTGGTAGTTGTCGATCAGTCGAAAAGTACTATTAGGAATTATTTCTTACAGAGTAGGAACATATACTTTCTGAGTAATTGTCAAGATATATCTATAAAAGCTCTAGAGGACTGTTTCCCAACGTGTGGTTGATTGTCCAGGATCGCACTTCGAACATGCACTTATCAAGCGTTTAACCCATTCGCTTGTAATAGCATTTTTTTTTAAATTTATCTTAGCAAATAATATAATGAATATTATTATTAAGTATCCTAAATAATCAATATTAGGTTCCTAATTATTGTGATCTACTACGTGTTTATCCAACCTAACCCTGAACGTTTTAAAATCACTCTAAACATTTCAATAGTTCGCAACTGAAAAGTATCACGCATCGCAATTTTTGTAGTTCTCTGAGCATTCTGTTTGCGTTACTTAGAAAGAAGCATCTGTTTCAACTGTATTATCGTCTCACTAAATTCAAAAGATCAATTACTATAGAAAAATTATTGGGAGTTTTTAATGTTTTGAAAATTCACGTTTCTTGAGTGATCAATTCAATTGTTTTAATCAAAATTATGTATACAATGTTAAATTTATCATTTGATTTTTTTGAGAGGCCAAGGTTAGGCATGGCACACAGAAGGGAAACACTGCTCTAGAGGTCTTAATAATGATAGTCATAACTAAATTTTAAAAAAAGGTATGTTTGGATTTATCAGCTCGATATTTCGGGTATCTATAGGAATCGGGACTTAAGTTTCAATACTTTGACTAATACTTTCTTATCATTGACTGACATAAATTCATCTGTAAAGAACGCCAGAGGTGTTTAAAGGGACACTCATATGTATGAATATAACTATGAATATGTTTCACATTTTATAATTCGAATTCTACACAATATAAGACCTCGGAATATTAATTATTTACAAATTGGGAACGTATATATTCTAATGTATTTTCAAATAACAAGTCTGTATATGAAAGTAGTCACTGCCTAGTACACAAGGTACATACTAAATTAGTACACACATTTCTCAAGTACTTAGAAAGTGGTTCTTCCAATGTTACCATCTATCTTTTATGGACTTATTGTAGAATTCTCAAGAATTGTTTAGGAACTTTAAAGAAATCCTTAAAAAATAATTGTACCAGGTCTAAACATAGAGATATGTACTTCCACAGGAATTCTTAAAAAATTACTATGAATACCAAATTAGTCATTCAGGTCTTTACCATCTACACAACCCCTCTATAAATACCACCAGGTCCTTAAATTTGAATTAAATCAGAAAATAGTATAAATACTTACACAGTAGGAACATATTCGCCTGGAAAACTATCCGTCGTATAGGAGATAAGCATGCAGGTTTTGCCCACGGTGCCGTCGCCGACAACGACGCACTTAATTGGCCTGCCCGACGACATCACGACGCACGCTGCAAACGAAGAGCATATTTTTCAAGAAGCGCCGGCTTAAAATAGCTCGTGAGTATTGTGAACAGGCACAAGTTTGAAATACGTGTAACCTCAAAACAACTTGCGATGGGCTTGGCCCCGTAAACATTGCGCCTTCACGGAGCTTCCGCGATGATACTTACAATTTTAGCGTTCTCCTAGCTTAAGTTTACGAAATAGGCGTTGGAATTCGCAGCCAATCGAGGGCTGCGCGCCGTGGGAAAGGCAAATGTTATTAAATAATTTTCATCAGCTGCCTCAATTTAACTCATTTAGCCTGGAACTAAACCTATTGAATCATGTTCTATGCATTTTGATGGCTTGCGTTCTCTCTCACTCTTCAAATAACACTCATTTTGATATAATTACTGCCATCTATTGAGGTTTTTACAAAATTCATGTTTGAAAGTTATTTTCAATTGTTTTCAATGAAAGATTTAATTTGTTAACAAATTAAAACAGCAATCCAAATAAAATTGTTCAAAAGGAACGTAATAAAAGGTAATATTTATTAAAGGATAAAAGGAAGTTGTCATGATTATTGGGATGAAATACATTTTGGCGCGGAAACCTTGGGAGGCGAATATATTTTAAAAAATTGTGAAAATGACACCAGAATCAATTCCTACATTTTCTGAACCTCATCAAGTCTAATTGTAAGAGCACACGTTTTTTGGGATGTAGATCAAATTATCCCCAATTTGAATAAGAAAGGGATGTTTTGGTCAGTGTTATTATCATTTTGATCTCATATGGCGGGGGTCCGACTCGAGTTTCACCTACATCTAAAAATGGGAGTCCTTCTTGGGTTGACTTGTCGTATATCAGGTAGGTCAGAAGAAAGGATTAAATAGGCATGTACCAGGATACATCCCAAATATGCAAATATATATTGTCCTTCGGGATCAAGGTACTAGAGAGGACCATCCCGGTATTGAACAAAGATAAGAACGGGGAGTTCACCAAATTTCACTCATGTCCTAAACGGAACGGATCCATTTTTCATTCGGCTCAGAGTATTTTAATCGATTTCTTCATTTGTTATTATGGGCACGCTTCATTTAAACGATCTACGATATTTTCCCATTATTTTCTCTGTAGAATTTCTTGTTGGATGTCCTGAAGGGTCGTTCCCTGTTAGGGTCGTGGGTCAAATGGGACACTGGGGAGAACTTGTATGGTATGGGATGTGGATTGTTTTATATGAGTGCCGTTGTGCCCTTTCTATATTAGCGGGGGTTCTAGTTATGAAATGCAAACCCCTAACTGCACTATTTGGGATTTGGGACTATTACGGATTTGTTTTCATTAATGTTATACCAAATAGTATATAAATCCTAGATGAGAAGATGAGCTCGTCGCAGTAGATGAGGCACTGGTTCGTACTGGGATGTTGATAACCCTGGGTGTAAGGTAGCGGAGCATTCAAGGTTCTCGCATCAGCATAGTTTGGTTTTATGGGGTGAGAGTTTTGCGGATCTTGGAACGGATCGTGGAACTGATGTGATTGCTGAATGCGTTGGGGTTTATGGGGAATAGAGAAGCGGGGATGCTGGGACTTGGGAGAGAACGAAGGGACGGGTACCTGGGTGAAGGCATGAACAAAGAAATATTGAAGTTTACAAAATATTAAATATCCGTGCAGGAATTATGCATTCCCCAGCAAGACATCAAGGAACGGGCACAGTTGAGAGAGAAGCTGCGAGATGGTAGGCTGAAGGAATGAGGTAACCTCAAAGCTCGGCACGCCCTGGACTGAGCAAAGAAGAGAAAACCATAGCCGGAAAATGAAAGCAGCATGGGCTCGAAGAAATCAAACGTGACGCCTTGTATTACATGAATGTACTGAAGTAACGTAGTCCCAAGGGCGTGTTTACAGTGGGTGTTTCCCAACATGGGGCTGTGGCGGTCCAGACCACACCACACCGTACTCCACAGGGCGTATGCCCCTCAGGAGGAAATTGGATTGTTAAGAGTAATTGAATTAGGGATGTCAAGAAAGTATCAATATCGACGCAGGATCGGTCCAAATAGAGGCCCTTGACTTTCCGTGTACGACAGATCACACTGTATATTATTACACTTGTATATTAGATATAAAGAAATGTAGTGAAACTTTATTATGGAAACGCAGGGATCAATCGATTTTAATACACGCCAAAAAGTACCATAAACAAACAAACGGACCTACAAATTTTTAGACATAATTAAGCTTATTATAGGTACCGTTATGTGCAGGTTTCACTTACATATATTTTCTCAATAGTAAGTCGAGTCGCCATCTATGCGAGAATGTTGTAATAAAATTAGTCATTTTATTCGATTTCTTCCAATTATTCAGGTAAATTACTCTAATACTTTATGTTAATATGGAATTTTCGTAGTACTTTGTATTTCTAAAGGGATAATTCGTTTATAATTAAGTAATTTAACAAAATAATAATATGATAAGAACATAGATGGTGCTATAAATGCAGTTGCCTGTTTGATCTAGCGTCCCCTGTAGGCACTGTCACTCTCTAGCATACACACTGGTCGATAGTGTGCTGCTTTCGCGACATTTTGAAGACGCCGGTTTCGCCATTTCTGCCATTCCGCTGAGTGGCGTCGGCTCGTGAGCATTCCTTGTCGTTCTTGGTCCCGTTTCGGACGCTTTGTTCTCAGCCCAAGCCACGCAGAACGCCGGCATTTCATTTAACTTGCATCCGGACACAAGCACAATGTCGAACGACGACGTGGTAAGTTTTTATTTTCATTATTATTATTTCTGCGCTCGTAAATGGCGATAAATGATTGGGGTGTGCGGAATTCGTGTTTGCGTTGCCGACATGTTTGATTTTCATTGCGACGTTTTCGCTTGCGTCCCGTGTAGGATATCAAACCGAACACACAATCGTCGGAACCGGAGCATTTTCGCAAGCTATTCATCGGTGGCTTGGACTATCGCACCACAGATGATTCGCTCAAGAAGCATTTCGAGCAATGGGGCGAGATTGTCGACGTTGTGGTCATGAAGGACCCAAAGACCAAGCGCTCGCGCGGCTTTGGTTTTATCACGTATTCGCGTGCCCACATGGTGGATGATGCGCAGAATGCGCGCCCACATCGCGTTGATGGACGCGTCGTTGAACCCAAGCGTGCTGTACCGAGGCAGGAGATTGGCCGACCAGAGGCGGGCGCTACCGTGAAGAAGCTCTTCGTCGGTGGCCTCAAGGACGATGTTGAGGAGGATCATCTGCGTGACACCTTTAAGCAATATGGCAATATTTTGTCCTGCACTATCGTCACCGACAAAGAGACCGGCAAGAAGAGGGGTTTTGGTTTCATCGAATTTGAAGATTACGACTCCGTTGATAAAATTTGCTGTAAGTTTTTTTTTTCATATCTACCATTTTCATGAGCATTTTAACTTGATTCATTTTATGTATCAATTTCCCTCCCAAAGTTTTGTTAAGTGTACACCTACAGGTCATTAAACTAAGGGCACGCTTGCCGCTAGGGGCCGTTAAAGTAAAGGTCCGCGTACATGGTTTTTGGTTAGGATGCCCTTTGAAAGGGTGGGGTAAATTGATTTCTACGTTATATCATTTTCTTCTGTGCGGGGGAGGTCGGTAGGAAATGTACCTTTAAGGGTGTTTATACACCTAGGGCGACGTTCAGACTAAGAGGAGAGGCTTTTGTCTAGCATTGCCTGACAAATATAATAAACGGGAGATGAAGCGACTCGTAAGATACAACCTATTATGAATATATTAACGTCTGGCAAGATATGTGCAATAACCGCACATATTTTCAAATTCATCCGTTTGGGTGGTTTTCGAGGCGTTTTGGTGTTACCCATTTGAGGAATGGTGGAATGTGATCAAGCATAATACAATTTTTAGTGAACCCAATATGACTGGTGCGTTGCATTTTTCAGTTCAATCTTGGACAAGGTCAACCAAATTAATTTTCCGACCGTTTCGGGTTTTAGATTATCATACTTTGAAACTGAAAAGATTTAAGACTATTTTACGGCATCTCATGTTTCTATCGCAGATAGAACTTTCAGGCTGAAAAGAGCACCGAAATTACAAAAATCGTAAATACCTGCATCTTATAAAATTGTTTCATATCTGCCTATACTTTGTCATGGGATATCCAGGTTATGTCCATTTTAAGTCCATTTTGCGCAATGGTGACTTTCATTTACCCTGCTTTACATCTCTATTTTTAAACATTATTTCAAGGTTTAGTTGGCGATGATCCAGTCATACTGATAGAATCAGAATTAAAATATCTGCCCGATTTCCGTTATTTTCTTTTATTTATTAATACTATATTAATTTATAGTTTGTCTTATAAAAATTCTTTCTCTATCTCAGATTTTTCCAAATATCTTTTTCTTGTTTCAACTTTCTTTATTGTTTAGTAATTTTAAATTTTGTATCATTAGTGAAACGTTCCCATGAGATAAATGGTAAGCATGTGGATGTCAAGAAGGCTCTCAGCAAAGCAGAGATGGAGCGTGCCCAAGGCAGCGGCGGCAACATGGGCGGCGGTGGGGGTGGTGGTCGTGGAGGTGGTGGCGGCGGCGGACCACGTGGCCGTGATTCCCGCGGTGGCTACAACAACGGCGGCAACTGGGGAGGCAACCGCGGCGGCGGTGGGGGTGGTGGACCGGGCGGCGATTGGAATATGGGTAATCAGGGCTACAATAGCAGCGGCGGAGGTGGTGGCGGTGGCTGGAACAATGGCCCCGGCCCATGGGACAACCAGAACAATTGGGGCAACTCTGGCGGCGGTGGTGGTGGTGGTGGCGGCGGACCGAACAACTACGGCAATGGCAATAGCAATTGGGGTCCGCCCAACGAGAACTTCGGCGGTGGCTACCAGCAAAGCTATAACTCCGGCGGTGGTGCAATGCGCAACAACTTCCAGTCGAATCGGCCAGCACCATACGGTAATTTCGCGAAAAAAGGTCTTGCAAAACCTATTCCATTATTATTATCTGGAGAACTTTGAGGATTTTGTTCGTCAATGTGTCATTTTTATTTTCAGGTAACAACCAAGGTGGCGGCGGCGGAGGTGGTAGCGGCGGTTATGGCGGCGGTGGCTACAATCAGAACGGCGGCGGTGGTGGTGGCAATATGGGTGGAGGTGGTGGTGGCGGAGGCGGCGGTGGCCGACGCTTCTAAAAAAGAAGTTCGACGCAAACGACCCGATGTAAGTGCACCCGTACACACAGCCGTTCGCTGAACTGAAAAAGAGATAACACTCACATACAAAAAAAGAAGTTTATTAACTTATCTTCGGCCCCATTTGGAAGAGGCTTAGGATAGGATAGCTAAATGATATTTAACGAAGAAAACAAAAAAAACACCAACACATTAATGACGTATAATTCATATTTATTGAACGAGAAGGAATCGTGAGGACTTCTGGGTTTCTAGTGGAGCGTTTTTAGGAGAAACTGAGACGCCGCAGACGAGTATATTTCAGTGTTTCAATGTAAAGGTTACGTTTTACATTATTTTTAACGTATCGCAGCGTAGCAGAACTGTGGAAACATGAAGCAACAGAAAGATGCAATGCGAAAGAAGAGAAGTCACACTTATTTTTATGCTCTTACGATTTTCTTTTCTTCCTCCCCGGATGCGATTAGTTTATGTTAGTCATAGGCAATTTAATTAATCATTGTGTATGTGTCAATTTTTATGATATGAAGAACTAATTAAATACTATTATCTTACTTATAATCACAGAGTTAGTGTTGTTGTTTAACCTTGTTGTTAGTAGCAAATGAGAAGGAAGGGCGAGCATGCGAGGTGATTTTTGTAGGCGTCAGGAGCAAGATACGGAAGCATTCTACAGGTTTGAGACACTTTGGGGCACTCGGCGGCCTGCAATGAGAGTGAGATGTGTGTAGCTAATGACAGGTAGAGGCAAACAGGTCAAACATTGCCGCAGTGAGAGACAGAAAGCAAGAAAACAGACAGTGAGAGACAGAGATGCAATTTATGCGCAATAGTGCGATGATTATCGGTTGCTCGCATCCCTTTTCGTAGGTATGTATCGTCTAATAGTCCATTCTGTTTACCACCAAGCTATATTTGAATTACTTGTTGAGCGCTCAGGTTGCGTGACATGCTTAAGGATAAACAAATCACCACCGAAAAAACACATTTTGTTGGCTAGCATTATTATTCTGTTGTGATTCCTGGTACTTCTGTATTTACTCTACAACAACTTTCGGCCAGTTTGTAGTTTTTAGTATGAATCAAACCACACAAAATTTGTAAGCAACAAAAAGATACGGGGTATTTTTATCTTCTAGCATGTACAACACGAGATGTTAGCTAGGCTCAAATAACCTGGGTTAGGTAGTGGTAGTATTTGAGTTTTTTTATTCATTGAATTTTCTATTGAGTTACCCTCAGTTTCATATCACTTCTTTCATTCATGTATTTTCCTGATGTAAGTTTGTCTTGACATACTGTCAAAACAGAGTTACATGTCTTAATTACACATGTATTTCGAAATTTTTTCCATGTCTCAATGTTTGTTATCGTTCGAATGGAACGTTTGGAAATATTAGTGTAATCTTGCATCGATATTGCTCTTTCATATAATTTGTGTTGATATCGATGCATTTTGTCTTCAGTTTGATTTCTTTCTATTGTTCTGGGTGCTCATTTTCTGTTGTCACTTATTTGTGGGCATTTACTATACACACTCTTAATATTTCGCAGATTTGATGGTGCAAATGAATGATTGCCAAATGGAAAACAAAACGGTTGTAAGTATGGTTAATATTTCTTTTCAGGGGAATTCTGAACGTACTGATTTTCTAAGACTGATTTTTAATAAATTATATGATTAATCCTACATACCTACCTAGTTTTATTTTTAATTCATTTGTTAGGGGAACCTTATTCGCCTGATATAGAATTACATGATTTTCACGTTTTCTCAAGTATAAATCATTTACATTTTTGTAAAGATTATCATTATTATAAATTTTTAAGTGAATTTCATAACAAGAGCGAGCGAGTTAGTGCGATTTTGGAAGTATGATTATGGAATTGTTATAAAATATGCCTGGATGAATGTACGAACTGGAGGCGCGACACTTGATCTGGATACCTTACCGTGCCCTAGCTACATCAAGTTTACAACTAGACTGATTTTATTTTACTAAAAACCAACCAAATGAATTTAAGCTTCGTGGAGTGATGTTGGGTGTTTTTAAGTTTTTTATTCGTTGATTGCCCAGATGGTGTGCCTTAAGATGATGGTTAGTGCATGCATTGATATGGTTGCCGGCGTGCTGTCGCCTACTTCTCTTCTCGCAGTCAGCACACCATTATTACACATCACACCGCATTATCACATCTCGCAAATCTTTATTTGTGTATAATGCAGGCTTACAGATGCCACGAGGATCGAGAAGAGGAACATGCTGAACAAACAAAATAATGAACTGATATATAAAAAATAACAATAAAATATATGAAATAAATCGCCTAACAATAAGTAAAATAGCCGAACACTTCGTTTCACACAGTTTCCAATAATAGGCTAAATTTATAATATTTCTAAATACATTTGTTAATTGCGGAGGTCCCAACGAAAAAGAGACCTGAATGTTTGTCGTTCGAGGACAGGTAAGTCGAGTGTGGCTGGAAAATAATTGAAATAATTGAAGTGGATTCGATTCACTTAAAATTTGATGCATTTTCAGCAGAAATTTCATATTTATATCGCATTATTAGAAAAAATATAAAACAAATTTTTAGTGAAAATTAAAATATGTATTGGTATAACTTAGTTTTTCGAGTGTTCATTAAAATTGGTTTATAGGTTTGATTGGTGCGATATTGATTGCCTCGGGATCTATTAAACGCGTTAATCAACGATTTTTTGTATTCATTACAACATTCAATTCATTTGAGGAATATTGCAGGTTTTAAGAAGTGGAACTAATGTAACTTTTCGCTAATATACGTAATTATTAAATTTTAGGGTAGTTTTGCATTTTGGGTGGTTTGTAAGTTACGTTCATTATTAGTTTTTTTTAACAAGTTAAATTTAATGAATCTACGCGGTCAACAACGCAAATATACGACTGAAAATCAATGGAGTTCAGAAATGTATATTCAATATAAATCCTAAAGCCATTTTCGTTCCATGTTCATTCAGCACATGCTTTCAATTTAATTAATTAAATTTGAATAAAATGTAAAATTTTCGTACGTCTATATAATCATCCATAAGTTATTCCTTTATTCGAGGGACGCCAGTTATTGGTACGCCTCAGAGCAGGGCCGGTGGAAGCGGGCATGAAACGCATGCGGGGAATGCGGGCGCTACGTCGAAGGGGGCGCCATCACGAGATTCGGATATATACTATAATTTTATTAAATTATAGATTGTATAGAATACTTGATATATTGTCATTAATAATCTAATTTAACTATGAATACGGAGCCATAAAATGCATATATTGTTTGTAATGTGATATGAGTAGATACCACACATAATTTTACGTTTGAAAGAGCCGCTGAAGCAAAATGTTGAGTTACGCACTTTTTGCGTCTGTTGTGTTAAGAAGCTATGGATATTACCTCTACAAAATAAGCAAAAGAACCTCAGTTGTGTTCACCTACTGCGAAGAGATAGATACAGGAAGGATAATTGGGCAGCAAATTAGCACAACAAACATAACAAAAAAAATGTGAGCATGAAGCCTTTTGGACAGAGCAATGAGCAACCTTGTAATCAAAAATCAGGCATAACAAAGTGCAAATCCTCCTGAATTACTTTGATGTCAATACGTTTAACCAAGATAAAAAAATATATATAATTACAATCAGTCGATTATTTAGATCTTCTCATTATTTTGTTAATTAAGAACGAACAAAATTAAACTATAAATCTGATTTGCAGTTAAATTATTAGAAATATTATAGAAATGAAAAGACACCAAGCTTTTCTCCGTCAGTTTGCAAATGTTCCACCGATATTAATCACACGTATAAATTTCTGCATAAACTGGTAAATGCGAGCCGAATTAAGGCAGCGATTTTAACTTTTCTTTGCTTTTAATGTGTATATTGTTCCTACCTAACGAAGAGGCTATTTTAATTATGTTCTATTTAATTTAACTTTGTGAGCGTTTTTATTTCTGTAGCGGATGCTGAGGACCCTAGGCCTCAGAGTGCCTAAGCTCTTTCTTTGAGTTGGCTGATACCATTGGCAATGGTTACGATTTATTGTCAGTGTCCCTTCTCTGGAGAAAATGATGCGGTGAAATACTTGGGAAAGAAAGGATCCGATAGTTGGACAACTCATTAACATAATGGCTGGTAAATTAACAACTCCTAATTGAAATGTTAGCAACAGTGATTTTTAGATGGATTTTAACTAACTAATTGATGTAAACATATATACAGTGAATCCTGCCTTATACAGAAAGGACCAACCATTTCCCGTTGTTGACAGCTTTCCGCTTTTTACAGTTCAATACAATACAGCAACGGAGGGGGAAACGGGGCATATTGCTTTTTGGAAGTCAGAGGAACAAAAATGTATTTTTCTTAATACACGTTGCGATAAAATCAAAAAAAGAAACTTCAAGTTTGCAGGAAGGGGGTCGTAACATATTTGAAATAACAATGTTTATTGATCCTATTAAATTAGTATAAGTAAAAATACTATTCAACACATTATTACGCATAAACTGACTTGATATAAACATTTGTGACAGACTGTGGATAATTTATACTAATATATCAAAACAGTCCACCCTACGCAATAAATGTAAAGATAAATGACAATGCAGAACACAATTTGACACGAAATATTCAACTCAAATATTATCTATTAAATTGTTTACCTTCGCTAAACTTTTATTCAGTTGGTCACACTTGATATTTGTTTACCACATTACTATTTTTTATCGCTCTAAGCTGTACTTCTTTACAATAGTATGTACGTCATAACTAAACAAACTTGAAGAATGGGAGTCTAGTTTAGAAATCAATGCACACTCGACTGTGACCATTCAGAGTAAATGGAAAATTGATTATTTACAGAAAATGTATTTTACGTGGCATCTCAATGTATTAGTGGAGATAATCATTAGCAAATATTTTCCGAAAACATTTTGCATAATGCATATTTATGATAAATCTTCAGAGGCCGTTTATTTATCGGCACCACATTTTAACGTGAAAAATGTGGAATATTTTCGTCTCGATCCACGACGAACATGTAGAAATTTCCTTATACAGTGCGAAGATCCTGCGAAGGCTTTTAACCATGTTGAGACGGTGATAAAATTTGATAGTGATGGATGGTATAATAATCGAAAGTATTTGATTGTTGTATCAAACGAGAGTGCATTGGAAGAGTTTTTTAATTCTACATTTTTAACGTTTGTTGCTGATATTTTAATTATGTACACCTCAAATATCTCAACTGAATCATATAACATTGTGATCGAGGATAATTTAGGGGCTGTGTATTTATATACACATAACTATATCGGCGAGGATGGTAACAACAATCCCACATTGTTAGATATATGGTACCCATGGAATCAAAGTTATAAAATCGGAGAGGACTTGTTTCCCGATAAAGTAAGAAATCAGAAAGGTAGAAAATTACGTGCTCCTTGCATAGCAAGGATGCCTTACGCCAATTGTGATCCAGGTAATGTTTAATGGAATTTCTAAACCACTTTTCTGTACAGTTGTATTTCACATTAGAGATAAAAGATGGTATGGGAAATGAACATCATATAATTTTAAAATACGTAAAGAGACATAATTTTACTG
This sequence comes from Mimaenictus wilsoni, assembly GCA_027575185.1. NCBI lineage: Eukaryota > Metazoa > Arthropoda > Insecta > Coleoptera > Staphylinidae > Mimaenictus > Mimaenictus wilsoni. Next base: position 15,605 of record JAODAC010016184.1, on the reverse strand, counting down.
TGGATTATTTTCCGAAAAATCAATTCATTGGCCGTATTAATACAAATTTCACTGGTACTGGTTTTCGAGGAGGATTACTGTATGAAGATGGATATTACGATGTAGTTTATGGTGGATTTCCTCAAAGTTATCACACTGATTGGATTCGAACAGTTATATTTACGTATGAAGTGTCTGTGCCTTTACCAAGGTAATTTTATTTAAATACATTCATTAGAAGGGCCCCTAGAACCAGACATGCATTTATACTTGTATGTCGAATTTCACCTATTTCGTAAACAATTTTAATGTACAGTAATCCATTTGACATTTTCATGCATCTTAAGACCCTGATCAATTAACAAATTGTATTATAAATTTATACTAAAACTACATAAAAAGTGACGCGTTAGAGTTTGTGCGGTTGTCGCACTTATCATGCTATCGTCAGATGTACGATTTTTGTGATGTCTGCTGTTCATCTGTGTCCTTCATTTATGAGCTTGTGGGGTTTTTGGTCGTGTAACGATTAGTTGTATTAATACGCAAGTGTAAATAACAAAAAGTATTTATTGACTAACACCAAACGCGACGAGCAAACGTTTTAATGTACAGCACGATATACGAAGTAGTTTGAGGGCATACTAAGTTCGCGAATTTCCTTGACCAAGGTTTGAGACTCTCTGCCCTCGCTAAGTTGCGAGCGTCTTAGAAGAGCCGCGTGTGCGGGGTTGGCGTAGGAAACCTATCTCCTCATTGGCTAAGCGCACTAAGGAGAGGTGCAGGAGAGAAGGTCGCTTTTCTACTTTTGAGATTGAAGCGGCATCGGTTTTGACCGTACTGGGAAAAGTCAGTGATACAGCTGTGGAGCTTAAAACGGTCGGAATCGTTATACCGCTGGGTAGGCCGTGGCGCTTAAATCGCCACGTGAATTAAGGCGCGAGTCTCTGGATATGTGGATATGCGAGGTAGAGAAGTAGAGAAAAGGTTCCTAGAAGAGATACAATACTAAAGGAAAACAAAGTTGAAAATATGTTTGCTCGCCGGTTGAAATATTTGAAATGTACACTAAAATAACATTTACGTATTTACAAGGACGCTACAAGCTGTCCGATTAACAACGTGTATTGGGGCGCCTCCATCGAAGCAGGTCCTGTTGATATGAGCAGATCCTAGAACCGGAGTTTCTTCGTTATCGCACTTCTCACCAGTGAATTCCTATTTACAGAAATCGAAACAAACACCCTCCATACCTAACGAATCGTCATTCAACCTCAAACAATTTGCCTTGATCTAATGTTACTAGTGTCGCAATTGTCACGTAGAATAACTTATACAACCCTCAACTGTGGTCTTTTGTAAATATTTCTTTAAATGGTGTTGTATACTTGCTTCCAATAAAAAAGTACTGCGAAGGCTGATTTCACATATTTCCGTTAGAATCAACTCCCACTGTCATTAGAATCACATTCACAGTTGCAGCAGCAGCCTCAACTTTAGATACTTGAACCGATTCCTCTATGCCAAGAACGCCTAGCTCGTTTAAATAAGTGGAAAACACAGCCTGAGCTGCTTCTGGGCGGTTAGACTCAGGCACCTTTCACATCAACGTCCAAACTAACTTACAATTAGTGCATAAAGTCCAACACATCTTAATTCCTAAATGAATACCAATTCAGCCTATCCTAAGCCGTAGGGGAAAGCCTGTTTATATTCACGAACTTGACAGCAGAACTGAATACCATTCGATTGATATTTTTACGTATTTAACTAATCGCAACAGCTACTTTAGCAAGCTACTTCAGCCTAAAGACGATCCTATACGAATACACCGTCGACTTCCCTACTGCTATCACATCAAGATGCAAATTTCCTGTTGATCTTCCGGACACGGATCAGCTGGCAGCATCACTCATCATGCGAGAAGATAATCGTCAACTTCACGCTGGACTTTAAGTCTCACTGGTTAGGCTTCCACAAACTAACTGGCCCTTTCTTGGAAATGAAGTGCGAAATTGGATCTGATATTGTAGTTTTAGATTGCCACCAATTTCTTGAATTCTTGAACTCAAGGAAATTTACCGTTCAGCCGTGTAGCAACATCAAGAACATTTTCAAATCTCAACATTGACTTTGTAGACCCCTTTTGCATTAGTCTTAGGGATTCCCGATTAAAAATACTTTCAAGGTCTACGCTTCTGAACAATTATGCCAACACCTCTAGGAGAATTCAGACGAGCCGTGCTCAACCTGTGCCCTCTGGATAATTTGATTATTTAAAAACTGGTCATTTCAGGGCATATAGGATGACCTTGCTTGCAGCCCACTCAATAGGCATCAGAAAATTAAGTAGATTCATCAGACTCGAACTATTTAATACAACTTGGAATTTTCTTGTAGGAATAATCCAATTTGTTAAGACTTTTCAGAATTATTTCTTAACCCAATTCAATTAAAAATTGTGATGTTCGTGAACTAAAAATTAGAATTCATTTAATTTTTATTGTAGAATACAATATGGCTGGTTATATGTCTTCGAAATATTTCAAACCACAATATGGATGTTACTCTTAGGTACTTTTACTTGTTTATGCGCAGTTATCAATGTGAGGAGACTGTTATTCAAGACTATAATAAGAGAACGATCAAAAATTAAAACGATTGAGTTGTTTGGCTTGTTTGTGAACCAATCGTGTGGGCCAAGTCAAGAGCTGGAAAACAGTTTTGTCCTGAAATTCATGGTCCTATTAGTACTTTTCGGTAGTATCTTAATTTGTGCCGCATATAATTCGAGATTGTCCAGTGTGATGGTTGCACCAACGTAAGTTCATCTTAATTTTTGCTTTTAATTTAAAAACTTAAATTTTATAGATATGAAAATGATATAAAAACCTTAGCGGAATGTGCTAATAGTAATTACAAAATTTTATTCTTTGATAATTACTACGCTATATTGAAAGAAGATACTAGAGTAAGTATATTCAGCAGTTAAAGTGTACAACCTTACTTTTTGTAATTCCAATACATGTAGGTTGTTTATAAGAAACTTTTCGAGAAAATTGAATTAATATCGCGTTTCGAGGACGGTTCTCAAGACTATAACTTATCAGAAAAACTTCTTTCAAGTAGAAAATACGCAGTTGCCAGATATCGACGTTCCACTGGAGGATATTATGAAGATTATGAACATCTTATGCAGATGTATGGAAGATATAAACCAATTACACCAGAGTTATTTACAAATTATTATTTTTTCTTACTGCGAAAGAACTCAATGCACACAGAGCCATTGAGAAATTTAGTAACAACAGCAAAAGAGTCGGGGTTGATGAGATTTTGGGAAGAGCAAGTATAATTTTGAAGAATTAATGATAATATGGAAATAATATAAAGAATATTTATTGCAGGCTATGAGAGGTGGAGATAATGTGACGTTTCAGATGAAATTGTTGGACAATAAAGTTGACACACGTGATCACAATTTGCATATATTAAATTTAAAAGGATGTTTCGCGTTCTGGGCGTTTTGTATGATTGTTTCATTGGGCATTTTCTTGCAAGAATTGTGCAATTGCAGAAGTCGGCCTATAGTAGTCGGTAACCGATGAAGAATGTTTGTGCCATTTCATACACATGCCACTTTGCTGATGCTTGGCAACGAATTCTGATGTTTGTCCGGCCAGGAACGAGCCATTGATATCTCAGGTTTCTTACCATTTGCAGCAGCAGTATTATCGCCACCTTGCATTCCTAAGAAAGGAAGCTGTATGTAGTATCTGTCTGGCGATGATCTAGCTACGCACGCTGTTTCTCGTGGTTTAACTAATCGTATGTTAACTTGCTGGTAGGGCCACCGATGAAAGTGGCAATTGATGTTTGAGCCGTTCTACTATCCGGGGAGAGGAAATGATAATTTAGTTCGTAAGATATTTGTTAAAGAATAAAGTGAGTGAATGGGATCTGTGAAGAAAGTTGTTCATCTGATTCCTTTAAGTGTACATTACTTCAATACTCTACCTACAGGCATCGGGTAGCTGCTGGCTTGCAGTCCTCAAAAATAATATCTATGTTGGTTCTTAACAATAGGGTTAGGTTATGTTAAAATGATTTCAAATCGAAATTATACTACACTTTTTGGATTATATATTTATTGTAATTGAAGGTTATCTGACATGGGCTCAGGGGTAGTCCTGAAAGCTCAAAATTTCGTATATTACAATTTCCGGAAAATACTGGCTTATATAATTTTGCCCTTTTCCCAATTCTGAAAATGACTTTTTATAACTTTAATACAAAATTAGAGAAAACCGTATAATTTAGTATAGTAAACCCTCGAAGAAAGCGGTTAATAGATCCTAAAGGTATGCTGCGTTAAGTAAAACCACACAAAAGAAACCTGTAGGTTGTAGGGGATTAGGGAGGGATCAGGCCCCTAGTGAACTGTGACCATCTGCCTAACAAGTAACGAGCCCTACGTTATTTATAAACCATACAACTTTCTTGGGCGGCAATCCCCAATTTCCACCAAACATAGAATAATGTAAATTTCAACCGGTACATCTGTAGGCTAGAGTGTCGTCTCTATCCTGCTATTTCTATCTCTTTTCTGTACTACCTTTCTTGCATATCTACTATGTTAATACATTTGTTAAAAATTCAAATTATTACCGGAAGGAGAGGGAGCCACCTGTTAATGGCGGAGAGTATAAAAAGAGAGGTCATGGAGTGACTCGCTCTTTCTTCCAAGATCAACGGAGAGCCGATAACCTGTGTGATCGAACCGTTAATTTGTTATATTTAATATACGTTTAGAACTAGAATTAAGGCCGAATTAATTAATTAACCTGACAAACCCCTTTAATATAAAATAAAAGTAAGTTTGTTTTCAGATTTCTGAACATCTCTCATTGCCTTCCATTGTTGTCAACCCTGACGGCTTGCGCTCCTCTTTCATTGTGTGTTCAACCTCACTTATATTCACTTCGCTCTCAGCCACACTCGGCACTCCCTGCGAACCCCTGGGTTTGACAGACGATATCTCGTATAATAAAGCACACTTTCATTACTTCAACAGTACCTTAGGACACAGACTCTTGTTGCGAGTCCAGTGAATGTTTCAAACTTTCTACTTTTTTCTATCAAAAATGTATCAAACTTCAACTAAACAGTATTTTCACTATTTTTTTGCTTCGTCCCAATTCTTTCAGCGCTTTCTTGCAGTTTCAAGTTACTTTTGACATGAATCCCGAGGGCTCTTAGTAAAACTCCACAATCTGTCATGACATAGATGGATTTATCTTTATAGTGCTTTATGAGGCACATAATTTGTTCCAGGGATACTTGAATAATCTCTTCCAAGCTTCATCTAACAATCACTTTTATGTTATGACTGTGCCCTAATGATTGCCAATGGTTTTTATATTACACCCTCGCGAAAATGGCCTCAGCGATGGCTAATTTACTATTTATAGTATTGTCAATGTTCATTAATTCATTGTGCATAAATGTCCATAAGTGTCCATAAATTTAGACTCATAGCAACTTGCATTGGCGCGGCAAGGTGCAAAAAGGCCCAACTTCGACCGCCCTCAATTGGTATAAGTACTATTACCCGGTCCATGTAAAACAGTTCTGCAATACTAAAGGCCAATATAAGGACGGAGAGATACACGTCGAAGTATGTAGTCCTTTAGGATGTAGAAAACATATGGATCAGGTGGTAGTCTATTACGGCTAGTATAGGTGGGTTATATGGAGTGCCTATAATTATGGTAATCAGACGTCTCGCTTTACAAATTGTCCCTCGGTGCTTCTACAATGTTTCGATTTTTTGTTTAAATATCCAGTTGAGGTATAGTGACTCGTCAAATACCTTCAGTTATATCAATAGCACACAACCTACATCTCGCCCTCTCCTGTAACCAGCTATTTCGATTGGCAAAATCAGGTCACCTGACCTCTTCGGGTTAAACAAAGATGTGGCTCCAAAGTGGGAGAAAATGCGAGTTAGGGTCACTTTGTATGTATAATGTATTTAACATCAATTTAAATCCATTCTTTTTACTTTGATAAAGTTTATTTTGAAAATATAACAAATATGTATTCAGGAATAACCAAATAATTAAGCTTCCATAGCATTAATAGTATAATCGGCAGCACGTTGGCATGGGCGTTGCAATGGATGTCCTAATAATTTTGCCATGGAGAAATGTAACTCTGCAGCACTTCGACCGACAGGGAAAAAGTAGGCAAAGCCTTTACGATCAATCATCTGCAGATACTTGAAGATTTTGATGCATTTATTTCTAGCACTGGGCATCTCATGTGTCATAAGAACATCGAAGGTAAAATAGGGTGATTTTACCAATGCTTCAATCGGACAGGATTTCTTATCAAACTCTGGCATTGTAAAAGATCTGCCATAAGTAAAGAGCACACGCACCACAAACGGTGGTGGAATGTTTAGGTTTTCTTTTGTGCTGGGCAACTGCACCTTGCTATTAATCAACGTGAACAGCTCATCTAGTTTTAAGATATCTTCAGTGCTGGACTCAGGAACTTCGTCCAAAGCGTCAATAATACCATTAATATCTTTCGTAAAGTCATGCAGCCATATGCAGGTATTGTGGTTGAGCGTAACCAGTGCATATTCATGTTTTGCATCAATAAAGCTCTTATTCTGCAGGAACAATCGCAGGCTGCGTTTTAGCATCACCGCTGGTGCAATTAATTCGTTGCTAACGGTGAAATCTGTAGTGATTTCATCAACGGCACTGTCGTAGACAATGATTATCTTTTCTGGCACGTTATACGATGGTAACGTGCGTGGTGGTATCTCAAATTCTTCGATTTCATCATCATTGATTGCATCTGTTCGTGTGATGTTGTGAGATTTGGAGTCATCCTTGACTGCGCTTGATTCTCCCGGCCCTCCATTGGATATATCATCAGGTTTTAAATCTAAACTTGTCGAAGATACCTCACCGTTTTCGGTATCCGAATCAGTGCTGCAGAATATTATATTAGAGGGTTTCACCCTTCTGGAACTTGACCTCGAAGTGACTGGATTGTTCATTTTGTAGGTTAAATATATATTTCACAATTTTGCGTATTTTATATTTAAAACAATTGATTATCCATGGATTGTTAATTTATACACGGCAAAGTCTGTTGATACTATAGTATGTTCGGTATTTCTAAACACTCCTAAAACTTTACACACAACTTTCAGCAATGCTTACTGTTCGTAGCTAGATTTGCATGACTTGAATGACTTCGGAAAAATAATTTATTATTTATTTTCCTGTATTACCGACAGTACTATGTTTTATCTAAGAGGCAAAATCGGTTTATGCAGGAATAGGAAACGAATTGTTTAAAATGTATATAAATATGGAGAAAAAATTGTCATCTGTAAATATTTGAAACGTAAAAACAAACTTATATAAAAGCTTTTGTATTTATCTACTGCATCGATGTTGCAAATATTTGCCACTAGATGATGGCATCGAGAATATTTAAGTCAAATCCTACAAGATAAATTTCGAGAAAATTGTAATTTTGTTTGAAAGACGGACACTTCCTTAAATTTCAGAACACATATAATATATTTATTGACCAAAGTATAGCACTAAAATTGCATACCACGGTGTTTAATGTGTTAAACTAATGCTGATATTAAAAGAAAATAGAGTACATGTTACCGACTTTTACGAAGTTTCGACATTCATCACTAGATGGCGGTCAGTGTACTATATTAAATTCCGTTTTTAATATTAACATGTGTTGTAAGGCATTCCGCATTTTCGTAATAAAAAACAATTAACCATGTGTCATTTTCAATAATACATTTACAGTTATTTGTGTAATTGATTACTATAATACATTGATATAACATTATTCAAACTTTCTGCAAATTTGAGACTGGCATTTCAATACTTTGCAACAGAAAACAAATAACTTATCGCAAAGTGCATTCAGAACTGGAGGCATTTGCCAAATCCTTTGAACGAGCATCTTAAATGTTAATAATTTCATAAAGCAATATCTAATTGTAAGCCAAATCTCTGGAATCAAATTCCATATTTTCAAAATGTTGCCAGTGTAAGAATTAGTCATATTGCGATTTTTTGTTTCTATTTCAATCAATTCCAAATTATTTAACCTGCGATTTGTCTTAAATTAAGGGGCTCGCTCTAGGACGCTGATGGCGAACCTATGACTCGCGTGTCAGTAAATAATCCACGGATGTTTGGGACTAACAACCATCTTCATGAGAGGCTTTAGTGAGTCTCAATTTAGTTTCAGGAAGAACAAAGCCCTCGGCATTCCTATGATCCTGGACGTTAAAAATGCCTTCATGCCGACAATGGAGAGACCATGGATCATTGATGGATTATTCTTCAAATCGGTTCTTCATCACTGCTCTATGACATATTCAGGAAACACCAAATTATTAATAACTTATTCTTGGTAGTTTTTACCGAGAGTCTCATTTACACATTTTAAGTGGCATACTTTACTTCAGGGTTGCACCATAAAGGACTGAGGGGTACCCTCCCCTGCGTAACGACGATAACATAATATTCCATGGTGGACAAACCCTTGGTTTATGGTCTTTGAAATCACGACTTTGGTTATCTCGCGCTTCGCATACGCGTCAATTTTGTCTGTCTCCCATTGATAAAATATGTCTTTTTTTCTTATTCTTTATTTACAGGTTTGATTAGTGCAGTTTTGGGTAGCGCGGCGAATCACTGGATTTATTAAGCTAATCATTTCTGCATTTTCCAAACTGGAAGGCGCGTCTCCCCGGAAGGGGGAGCATGGATTAGTCTAAGAGTTGGCGCGAAAAGGAGGGTCTGGTTGTCTCATTGATTGTCTGATTGTTTAATATTAATACTAATTGTAAAACGTGAAAACCTCAAAATGCACGAAAGGAAAATATTGGGAAGAATTTTAGTACCGGTCAAGGAAGGTGGTGAGTATAGACACAGGCATAACAAGGAGCTAAACACTCATATAGAAAAGTTGTCCGATGCCACCAGGAAAAGAAGGATATCCTTTTATGTACATATAGCGAGGATGCGCTCGGAGAGATTAACGAAAAGCTACCACAAGATTACAACAAGGGCAAAAAGGCATACAACCACGGAGGGAAAGAGTCAGAAAAAGACGTACATGAAATAGCCATTACCCAGCAAGACATCAAGGAACGGACGCGATTGAGAGAGAAGCTGCAAAACAGTAGACTGAAGGAAGAAGTAACAATAAAACCCGGTACGCCCTGGGCAGAGGAAAGAAGGGAATGCCCCAGCCGGAAAATGAAAGCAACATGGGCTCGAAGAAAACAAACGCGATGCCATGTATAACTTGAATATAGTACTAAGGGTTGTAACGAAAAAATATAAATTGTAAATTAGTTTAATTGATTTTGATATACTGTCGAAAAAGGTTGCTGATTCCTGGTATAGTGACTTTCTGATTCGTAGTGGTCCCTGAGAAGAGGACAATTCACATGTAAAAACTCGATGACTTTGGAAGTTATAGAGATTTCTAACAATATCAGATGTATATGCACATTATAATAAATTGATCGCAGTACTGTTTTCTTACAAGGAGAGTGTTCCAATTGTCCTCCACCAAATTGAATGAAACTTTTTGTACTTGTAGTACATATATAGAAATAACTTGTGTTAACGGGATTTTATGTCGTTTTGAGCCGTTTGCTCAAAAAATATTTTCAAAGTTTGCCACAAATAAAGCATGGTGTATATATTGCTTTAAGTTCGCAGGCAAAATTCGAACCCGCGAACCTTGGATCACAAAACAAACACTCTAGCGATTGCACCACGTAAGCAATACAGCTGAGCGTGTTGTTAGAGCAATATATACCATGCTCCATTTGTAGCAAACTTTGAAAATTATTTTTGAGCAAACTGATCAAAACGGCATAAAATCCCGTTAACACAAGTAATTTCTATATATGTGCTACACGTACAAAAAGTTCCATTCAATTTGGTGGAGGACAATTGGAACACTCTCCTTGTTGGACAAATTATGATTTCCAAATAGCCTCTTATTATATACCTAATAACATTTAGAATAACATGAAAGATGAATGAATTTACTAATTTATATATAAATATGTAATAAATATGTTATGTTGATGCTAAGTAAACAACGTAATCATAAGTTTGTGTTAAACATGCAATCCGAATCGAAAATATAATCAATTGAGATTGTTTAAAGCCATATCTCAAATTCACTTGATATGTTATCGCCTTACTTAACATGTTACAAGTCAACAGTCGCGTGCGCGCGTTTTACCGAAACTTTCTCGTTAAAATTTGTAAAACGGTTGTAAGTAAACTTTGCCAATAATTTACAGCCGCTTCGAACAAATATTATTCAAACTTAGGTTATCACCTTTTATCGATTTATACACGTGTGCAGGAAGTGTTTTGGTGCTTTACAGCATTTTCTATTTCCGTTCAAATGCGTTTCATCGCGTTTTCTTCATCGTGTATTACGTAGTAGATATTTTGCTTGAAGTCCACGGTATTCAGCTGTCGCTGTGCAATAAGTCATCCTACGAGAGCTCGTTTATCATCTCGCTCAGGTGTTGGTTGGATGTGTGTTAGCGGTGGCGAACTTCCTGTGTTCGGCGGAATCAACTTCCTGCGTGGGCGAAATAAGAGTCTTAAGGAATAACAATCTTCTCATGGATGGTAAGGGGTTGTTGTAGCCATAGGCTGGAATGGAACGGAATGGAATGAAGTGGTTTGCTTACTAGGCTATATTTTGTCGTCTTGAATTTAATAGGGTTGGATGTTATTTGAGGGGGAATTTCTTCTCCCGCACAACTTTGTTTGGCCAAACTAAAGTAGATTTGGCAATTTAACTTTATTTAGGAAACACTCAAAGCTATATTATTGGTAATTTAATCTAGGGTATTACAGAACTTTAAGACAGTTTGTTGTTATATTTTACTTGACATATTTATTGTTAATTTTGGAAGTGTATTGGTAATTGATTTTTTTTTTGTTTTTAAATGTATTCAATGTTCCTGATTTTATTTAAAGTATATACCATACCCATCTATGAGGTAGGTGATTTGACAGAAAGGTCAAAATATTAAAAAATAGTCTATATCTCTATATCATCTCCTTTTCTTGCAGTACGGTACTTTTCGGTTCGGTTATAGGCGCACTTGAAATCCGGGGGATGTAAAAAAGTATAGGTATCGATACATCCGTTCGATACTTATCGATACTTGTCACTTCTTAGTGTGAATTTGAATAAGTAGTCTCTGTAGTATGGGATATCAGTACGTAATGGCGTAAGTCAATTGTATTATTTGTATTCTTGCGCGTTTCATTGGTTTTGTTTATATTATGCTTTTGTTGTCTCCTGTTTGGAGTCCAAACACTGCAAATCACTTATATTCACTTCATAATTGCGTCTTAATTTCTCTTATCATTATGCAACAGAAGTAGAAAAGTGTATATAACGATACAAATATAGAAACGGTGATTTTGGGCATGCTACTATCAAGCACGGCAAGTGCACCAATAGCAGTTTACATACGAGTATCGTTCGGTATTTGTTCGAAAGGTTTGGAAAATGTTTGTTTCAACGTCTTCTTAATATATAAATCTTAATCATAAGAGACTATGATGACTTAAATAGAGCGGCGTCAGTAAATTTCATTAGTTGTTTGTTGAACGCAGGTCTTAACAATCGGATGACACACACCTGCTGCAATATTCATGTTTGTTTCAACGTCTTAATGTATAGATCTTTTATGCTGGTAGTATTAATTCTGGTAAATCGTGATAGAGGATAATAATGGCACAGAATGAGTCCATTGTAGTCATGCCAAAAAAGTGTCATTGATAAATATCGATATATCGGCCTCAAAAGTTCGATATTTATGGATAATTTAATTTTCCATAATATCGATATATCCATATATCGATATTATGGAAAATCGAAGTTTTTGATATCGTTTTGACATGTCATTGACGTCACCGCCATTTGTATAAAATGATTTAAAATTAAACAAGCCACATCCACATCTTAAGTTCTACATAATACTTCTTAGACCATTCGATCTCGATATATCGGAAAATTAGAAATATCGATAGTTTATGAGCGTCTGACATGTCTAGTCCATTGATACTCATAAACTGCAATGAATGTTCTGCCTCGACATTTATGAAATTTCATAGTACAACCTAATACTAAAGGAAAATGATTTCGAATTATGTTTATTGCATTATTATTATTCAATGCAATGGTAGATGTTTTTCCAAAAGCGGACTGAATGAGTCCGAAGCCCGCTGCCTAGCGTCTCGCAGAGCCGCGCAAGCGCAACACTTAAAAAATAGCCTCTTTGTTAGGTAGGAACAATACACACATTAAAAGCAAAGAAAAGTTAAAATCGCTGCCTTAAATCGGCTCGCAATTACCAGTTTATGCAGAAATTGATGCGTGTGATTAATATCGGTGGAACATTTCAAACTGACGGAGAAAAGCTTGATGTCTTTTCATTTCTATAATATTTCTAATAATTTAACTGCAAATCAGATTTATAGTTTAATTTTGTCCGTTTTTAATTAACAAAATAATGAGAAGATCTAAATAATCGCCGGATTGTAATTATTTATTTTTTTTATCTTGCTTAAACGTATTGACATCAAAGTAATTCAGGAGGATTTGCACTTTGTTATGCCCGATTTTTGATTACAAGGATGCTCATTGCTCTGTGCAAAAGGCTTCATGCTCACATTTTTTTTTTGTTATGTTTGTTGTGCTAATTTGCTGCCCAATTATCCTTCCTGCATCTATCTCTTCGCAGTAGGCGAACACAATTGAGGTTCTTTTGCTTATTTTGTAGAGGTAATCTCCAAAGCTTCCACGCCCTGTCAAGAATGGGGTAAACTCTCCGTGAGGGCGGGTTATCCACTTTTTCACAACTGAGATCAGGCGCCTAGCCTATTTACTATTTGGAGAGAGTGTCCAGTGTTTGTGCCATACATTTTCTATTTCGTCTCATTTATACCGATTTGTGTTACGTGCTACTTTCTTTTCCATTTCTTTACCCCATCAGCGATGTGAGTGTTAATGGGAATCATTCCGCTGATGACTAGGATAGCGTCGGTTGATATAAGCAACCCCGGACGGTTAACTTTTTTAAAATTTGTGTTAACCAACAAATTTTCTTTGTCTTCTCTGGAATGCGCCATTGGCTCCGCAGAAGTAGGTTTCTCATTCGGTTTCTTTAATTATTCGACGATGTAAAATGTATTCTATTTTATAGAGTAGAGAGTTATCCGTAGTTAACTAACAAAGTGTGTTATTTTTTTGAATTAATTCTGGGCGGTCAGCGACACTAGCACTGCGACCAACTTTGGTCTATTCTGCATGGACCAATACTATGGGCTAATAACGGAGATAACTTTTGAAAAGGCTAGAATCCCCTTGACCGACTTCCCCTCGAATTCAGCAAGACCTAGCTGCTCGCTGCCTACCAAAGCCAGTCTTACAGGTGCTAGGGATGCACAAGTACAGAGTAGGTGCTCGGGAGAGTAGTTGCTGGACTTATCATTTTTGGGCGATTTTAATGCAAAAATTAATGAAAACGGTTAATTATTAATTAATTTTAAAACTTTAGGTATTCTCCGTATATCGCCAAATATGTGAAAACTCATTTTAACCCAACAAAATGATTAATGAGATTGCAGTGGTAAAACAAAAATTCAAAATACGATTTGAAGATTTTTCTCAAGTTGAGAAAATTGGCATATCTTTTGCTATTGTTCGAAAACTGAAAAACTTTCAAAAAAAGTATAGTGAAATACAAATTAAGTTGTCAAGGTTCGTAAAATATGTAAATAGTGTATAAATGCTTAATATTGCATTTATACAATATGCTGGACAATTGATTTCTAGTTATAGGTCGACTTATTTGGCGGAATCATTGTTCTTATATATGAATATTTAAAAATCTAAAACAAGGCAAGTCCAAAGGATATCTTGACTAATTTCTGATATTTTGTTAATATATTCACTTCGTATTCAGCAGTCAAACAAGTAAGTTGTATTTTTTCCACCATTTCTTCTTCATTTTCGTATCGTGTAATTTGTGTATGAGGTCGCCGTATGTTGTCGGCGTATTGAACTTGTTTTGCTGGTGACTTTTGAATACGGCTCCGAGATCATTTAAATCTCAGGGTCATATTCTCGTTAAGACGTTCACGCGCAAAACAATTGTAATATTACCGATCCGTTTATTTTAAAATCGTTTTCTTGCTATATTGTTTTACGATTTGTTTTTTTTTAATATAAATAAGAAACAACTTTGGTCAATCGCGAAAAATATAGAAATTATTCATCTCGATCCAGCATGCAAAAAGGTTCAAAAGCCCATATATAAAAGTCTTATACGTTGCAGTTTCTCCAATTAATGCATCACGTCACAAATATTAAAAATGACAAAAAATAGCCTGTCGCACAAGTTAAAACAATGCACACAATAAAAAATAAGAAAAGTTAAAATCAGATTGTTAATTTCTTTGGGAATACATCCCCTAAATTCGGCGCTCGTTTTTTACCTCTTTTTTTTTGAAGTAAAACTTCTATTCTTTATTAATCCAAGAGATACTTAACGAAGCCAATATATTTTAGTTAACTATTTATCTTATCTAGCAAATATCTAGCCAATATTTAAATATGTCCAAATTTAATATAGCAAATTAAACGTTACATAATTAGAATTAGCCTAATCCAACCTCTTTTAACGTAACGTCGTTACATTCCCAACGAATTAATACGCGTTGGACTCGCCGTTTTTGAACAAGCTCTTGCCCAACCTCACGCAAAAGTTTGCCAGTCATTTGATAAATTTCGCACATAATTGAATTCCAAACCAACCCCAACCACCAGCGCCGCATTCACCAGGAGTACTTGTTAGCGACTTTCGCCAAACTAGCATAATTAAATTACAAGTTTAAAGATATAAATTACTTTGGAGCGTAACATACTACCTCGCGAATGCATAATTGTTGGACGCTACGGCGGCAGCGTGATTGAATTTGCGAAGATGCATGGAATTTGAACTTGTTAATTGTGGGCGTAATGAATAAAGGATCAACTTTCCATACACCGTTTTTATATCACATTATTTTATATTCAATGCTGCATCGTTTTTTTATCAAAACGCGTCTGGTTAAAATTTGGAAAAAATTTAATTATATTATGAAGGGTTTTAATGTATTAAATAAAAACAACAATGTTAAACAATAGCAGCTGTGTTGAAGCTTAATTAAAGAAAATCCCAACTTCTGTTATTTAATTAAACCATGTGCTTGTTGCTCGTTTCATGTAAGCGTTTGTAGTGGAATTACTTTATTATGTAATATGCAGATTTTAAGATTAGTTATTTCGATGTTGTACATAACAAAAACAACTAGACTGGACCAGTACATATTCCACCTAAATCTAAAATGTTCCTGTGAAATAATCCATTTTAATACAGCTACACGTGCTTTCGACTTCTATTCTGTTACCCTCAACCAACCTGTTCCGATATCGCGAGTTATTTTCTGAACCGTTGCAGCTAT
>JAODAC010016173.1:0-21578 GCA_027575185.1 Mimaenictus wilsoni | reverse complement strand
GCCACAACAGGTAGTTCCGGGTGGGGGGTGAATATTGACATATTATTGACATATTATTTTATGTATATACTACTTATATTTTTTTTCACTAAATAAATAAGTTAAAAAAATATAAATAAACAAAAGGTGTATCTATTGTACTATCCAACATTCGTTAAATGAATTAATGATTAATCAATATATTTAAAAGTCCAGCCAAGTGGCGCAGTGGTCTGGTCTATGGCTACTGACCACGGGGTCCCGGATTCGATTCTCGGTAGGGATGCATAGTAAAGTGATATGACTAATTACATTGAAAAATAATTGAATAGAGCTAATGACCATAGTAGTCGATGCTCGTTAAACTCAAAACAAAAAACAAAAACAAAAATTAAAAGCTACAGGCCGCTAAGTTAACTTCGATTTGAGGAAACTTCAAGAACAAGAACCGCAGTAAAGTTAGTAAAAACTCTAGAACGAAACGAGAGTGCTTCTTTTGCGAGCCCCAATTTACTCACTTTGTTCCAAGTACCCAAGATATCTATTACAATTTGCAGTATTCAATGGAACAGTCCATAAGGGGACAGATACAATCAAGTGTCTTCGAAACTACAAGAAAAATAAAGAAAGGAATTTTTAAGGACTTAAAAAAATATGATCGAATCGGTGCTGATAAGAGAAAGGATTAAATAAATAGGCAATGAATTGAGTTTGACATTCAAATAAACACCTCACTAATGTGCTAAATTCTTTGCGTTGATATTTAAGAATGTAATATAATATAGTACTTCATGGGCAAGCTTGCATTTTTATTATATCTTCAATTTCATTTTCAAATTAGCAACTACTTGTGAAAAAATCAGATGTGGATTCCGCTGGCTAATTAAGTTTGCAGTATTTTTGTATAGATGCATTTTTTATACGAGTAATTAAATATTTAGTGTTTTCAATAGTACTTCATAAACCAGCTTTAATACCTTAATACTAATGAATTCGTATTTTAATTTT
Source organism: Mimaenictus wilsoni (assembly GCA_027575185.1). Taxonomy (NCBI): domain Eukaryota; kingdom Metazoa; phylum Arthropoda; class Insecta; order Coleoptera; family Staphylinidae; genus Mimaenictus; species Mimaenictus wilsoni. The sequence goes on along the minus strand of JAODAC010016173.1, from coordinate 20,591 downwards.
CTACATACCACTTTTAATACTAATGAATTCGTATTTTAATTTGCTACATACCACTTTTAAGGTGGCAGTAATAGAAGTGGAGGTAGAAAATGCCAATATAAGTTTCCTACATATAATAGAGCCTGCCGTATGCGGAACGTCATGTGACTAATCATTTTTTCCATTGTCTCAAACTTATATTTTCTCCAGGACGTGTTTCGATAAAATATATCAAAAAAGCAAAATTGCAAGATTGCAGGATTACCAGATTACAGGATTCCATTTAAATACTTCGTTGTACACAAATATTTCATTCCGTTTCCGCGTTCGACAAGTTTCGCGCAATACAGTTAAATTTACATTACATAAGTCCAACGGATCTGGAAAATTTTCCTTTGTAGACAGGATTCTGTATATTAAAGATTCCACTAGTGCATATTAAGGCAGGTTATACTAAATCAGTCTAATACTATCAGAATTGCCTAAAGTTACAAATGATGCGTCCAAAATTAACCTAAAAAAATTATCAATCCGGCACAAATCAAACTGTCACATCATTTCTAAATGGATATTAAATAATATTTTTACTTCTAGTGAAATTTAGTAACATTTCTCTGTTACTAAATTTCACTGACTTAAGTTATGCTTATTAATACTAATCCTAAGTAGTAAAACTAGTGTAAGTACTCTTCTTCGTAAACTTATTGTTAGTAATCCTTAATGTGGCCGATTTTCGATGTCGCCGAGTTGGACACACCATCAATGGAGGTGACCCCACCATTTAGCGCACGCGTTCGCCGGCGGCCACCAAGAAGCCGCACGCGTGTTTCGTCTGCAGATAGATTCGCGAGGCCATCCGCGAAGAACGTGCCAGTGCCATCAAGTACCTCGGCGACTTCGTGCGCCTTCAAAAAATTCGCCACTTTACCCCATTGAAAAAGTGCGTGCAATTAGTGCAACTACAGAATAACTTGGTATCCATCTCGGCGCAACTTGCTTATACCTGGTGCATTAAACTTGTCCTCTTCAGGATAAGTAAACATTTCTCTATTTGGAATATTTCGATAGGTCCTCCTAACAAAACGTAAGTTGCGATTTTTGAATTTTCGAAACGTCTATTAGGTCTGAATTTGCGCACCATCTGACGTGATGAAGTCTGAAACAGGCTAATCAACTAATTAAGCCACCAAACACTTTGAATCCGTGACACTTTGAATCCGTCTGCGATCGTTAAAACTGTAAAATCGCGCCGTAACTGTAACACACTTTGTCGCATTTTGAGTAAAACCGATGCGTGATTTAACGAATTTGTCGAGTCTTGCTTTTTTTCGCAGAAGAATGTGGTCCATTGCATGTTAAACACAAACAGTTTATGATTGCAAGGAAGTTGTAAGGAAGTAAAGACAACAAAAGACAATCTGTTGAAGTAACTTTCTTTCTGCGTATTGCCATCTGTTGTCTCTGCTTTTACTCAAGTTTTTTGAACTTTTATGACTTTAAAATGAACAAGAATAGTAAGTTATTGAAAACTGTTTTTAACAATTAAAACATCGACCTCAATTTAGAAAGATTTAACTCTTCACTTGATCTATGAAATAAGGTGATATTGCTAGCTAGGTTTTGTTTTTAATTTCAAATTTGCGTTGAGTCTCCTGATCGTGTTTTATACTTCGAGCGATAAGTGCAAAAATGGATGTGCCACGTGCAACGAGAACAGTTATGCTATTTTGTTGCGTATGCAAATTTACTGGAGGAAAAACTACTCGGAGAAGGAAAATCACATTAATCAATCAAACGCAGTTAAGCGAACACCATGATAAACGTCGGCGGTTATTATGAAGGCCACTGCAAAGCATATGTGTATATTATATTTCTACAATTATATTTTATTTATGTAGAACCATTGCAAGAACTTGACAATTATCAAATGAAAATTGATGACGAAAAACTCCCCATAGGTCAAGTTCAAAACATTAATAATATATAGTTTTACGGCTCAAATCACAATCGTATTTTTTAAACAACCAACTTTTTTTTAAATTTGAATTAAAATCATTTGAAATACTTGCAAGACTGAAAGAAAATGTATTTTATATTGTATTCCGTTGTTGTTTCTTTTTATAAACAATAACCACACAATTAAGCCAAATTTATGAAATTGTCTCTAAATTTCTTGACATATTTACATATTGACATGGAAGAAATATGAAAGCATACCTGTGAATCGTTGCATAGTAGAGATTTATTGGTAAAAGTAAGATAATATACAATTTTGCTGATATCTAAATCTCTATTTTTAAACTAGCTTTCTGCACATATCAATTGCTTTGTTCTGTTTTCTTTTTTATGACAAGAGAAAATTATAGTAATAAAACTATTGAAGAAGTTTCCGCATTATAACATACTCTTTCATGTGCAAAATTTCAGTTCTGTTCAAATGCGTCAGACGACGCATGAGTAATATGAGTTATTAGGCTGTTTACTTGCGATTTTACGACTTCCGCAAAGAAAATCGGCACAAAAGTGCTCTTACCTGCACGTCATTTTTAACTCTATGCCATTTTGTTTGCCAATTAGAATAATTTTATGATGTTTAAGAACTCATTTACGTAATTGCACATTTTAAAAATGGAGCCTTTTCTGTTCTCCATAGAAAATAATTTAATTGCGGACGTTCACATTTCATTTCAATTTTAAAAACGCATATGTCACTTTTTAATCTTTATAAAATTGAACGCTTTAATTTTAATTGCTATTAATATTAATATCTAACAACATTAATTTCAAACAATTAATTTAAAACAAGTAGACCGAAATATAATTGCATTTTTGTTAATTCGAAAATTTCTAACTATTAGAAAACAGTTTTTATCAATTGTAACAGCGTCTACATAAGTTAAGAATGCTTTCTTTCGTGTTTAATTGAAAAACAAACAATTAACAGAGTTGAGCAACTGCTTAGATGTTGCTATTAATAGGAAGATAGAAGCAATTCTTGCGATTGTTGCATAATCCACAATAAAATGCATTTGCATTCAAAGAAAATGCAAATTTTAGGCCATAAGTGTATGCTGTATAATTGCACAATGTTACCATAAATCAAAGTAATTAATAAAGAAACTATAAATCATAGTTTACAATTTACTATTCAATTAATTATAATGTTTAAATATCTTTCTAGGCGTAATTAACGTTGTGCTTGCACATGTGAAAATCGATGAATAATTTATGATCTACAGGCTTCTTTGAGTTGCATTTATTTCGCACTTTGAAGCGCTTTTCAGTTCTATCCCGAATGACAATCGGTGCATGCAGTGTGGTCACTGTAACGCCTTCTGCTCTTTAGTACGCTGAGAGTTTTCGTCGTAAATACCTAGAGTATATATAGTACCTGTGAGTAGTGCTGCTTCTTTTAGAACGCCTCTTGTTTTAATTCTTCTTTAATTGCCTTATAAAATCTACGGCTTAAATCTCAAAATGCCAAGAGAAACTATTGAAGATTTTGATTGCTGATTGGTTGAAGACACGCACTGGTAGCGATGACACAATCTTGTTTTTGTAACAGCCTTGCTGAAATAATTAGGATTTTGCTCAACTGTATGCAAATTATTTTACTTTCAGTTTTGTTCTTAAACATTTAAAATCTTCTTCCATATTTTATGGAAGTCAATACAATCTTTCCAATATTATTAACAAAAATAATATTTGTTACATATGCAAGACATTACGTAAAGAGGAATGTAGTGGTTTAGAATATAAAATAAAGATTTAATTGGAGGTTCTAATTCAAAGGTTTTGTTGAAATATCGAATGGATTATTTTGCCAGAGCTTATAAAGAAAATATGTACATTTCAAAAAAAGACGAATGTGCTTATGATCGCACTAGTGAAGAAAAACTTTATTAATATTTTGTATAGACCATGTTCAACGGGATTTTCACCTTCAACTACCATTTGGTTCTTCTCAAGTTTTTGAAATAGCTCTAGAAACATACACAAATATAATACGAAGTAATAAATGTGCAAGTTAATTTCATGAAACTAGTTACAAATAACATTCCAAAGGACCAAAACAAGGACACGCAGAGTTCCCAAGCGGTCTCCCATCCAAGTACTACCTGCGCCCGACTATGCTTAACTTCAGTGATCAGACGAGAACTGGTGCTTTCATAGTGGTATGGTCCTTGCACGAGGCGTACACAAAGTTAGTGTTATTTGACTGGGTCAGTGAAGTTAAAGCCAGTTTCATTTAACGAATGTAGTGGTTTAGAATATAAAATAAAGATTTAATTGGAGGTTCTTATTCAAAGGTTTTGTTGAAATATCGAATGGATTATTTTGTCAGAGCTAATTTATAAAGAAAATATGTACATTTAAAAAAAAGACGAATGTGCTTATGATCACACTAGTGAAGAAAAACATTTATTAATATTTTGAATAGACCATGTTCAACGAGATTTTCCCCTTCAACTACCATTTGGTTCTTCTCAAGTTTTTGAAATGGCTCTAGAAGCATACACAAATATAATACTACAAATATGATTTTTAAATAACGCCCTGCAATGGCTTACCTAATAGCCGTTTATCAGGATGTTCACACAGCTTTTACGTTTGATTTAATTAGGTTTGATTTTTTTTTGCGACATTTTCCCTGTCCGATTACACGTTTGCACTTATCGCTCGAAATATGAAAATAGGCGCGTGCGCTCAATGTATATTCGACCGAGACTTAATTAAGTTGATATTGTTGCAGTTGCAGAAACGTATTAACTTAGGTATTTGAAATACGTTTAATTCTATATAGCTATGCCTAGTTAAACACGTAAGCAAGTAATCAATTAACATAATTCTATTTAATGTTCCACGAATAAATAGAAAATCGTTAATTGTTGCAATGGAAATTAAAGAAAAACTCCATCTATACGGATGCATGCATGTAAACTGCTGGACACTTTCACAAACCGCATCAATCCACATCCATAATAGCACAAATCATGTTGATCATACCTGTTTTCATGAGGTGATTAATTTCAATTTCAGTTCAATTTCTCTCCAAAGCCTTGTCAATGCGCATTGATGTGATAGTATAAAATAAAGTGCTCAAAAACAATATTTGTGTCCCAGTAGCACAATTACAACTCGGAAATGTGCGTGAATGTACGAACTGCAATAAAAAGTTGATAAACTTTAGATTATCATTACTGCGATGGTCAACAGATGTGTTATTGCACACATTTCTCTTTGGAAATTTGTATTCCATTCTCCACTCGATAATCACTTCCTAGAAATATTAGTACATTGTATAGAGAAGAGTAAGGAACTAATTTGTATTATTTATTACAGGCGAAGAATCAAAGATATTAACACCCGGACAAGTGATGACGACGTCTGTCAGATGGAAGCTGCCATTGGCAGGTGAGATTTCTAATTGGAATTATATTGTTAAAGCCTGAAAAGAATATAATATGCCTTGTCCTATTACTCTATAGTCGAAGAATATTTAACGTAGGATTTAAGTAATGTGACCAGATTTTGACAAAGGTAGAGTGGATCATTGACCAGAGGGAGGGGGTAGATAGGTTGTACGCAAGGTTATTCAGGAATGGGAGGTCATCCTTGAGGCATATTCAAAAAAAAAAGAAAAGTCAGGGGACGCTGGGCAAATTGTCTGTTGATTTTACCCGAAAAGATTAGAAACTAATTATTATTGATTAGAAGATAACTTCCTTTTAATCAATATCCGCTGGGATTTGTCATAATAGTAGATGAAATAGGATACTCGCATGCAATGCTCATTGTATACTCGTAAGACTTTAACATTACATGCTCATTTTTCAATATACTATTACAATATACAACATACAAGTGTGACAATTTATAACAATAATCAAGTGATGCCTCAAATTCTTCTAATCTTAATTCCAAAACATATTTCTCAAATATAAGTCTATTGTCTTAGTCTTGAAATCAATAACAGTAATTATTGCAGTAGTTAATTATAAAATAATCAATAAACAATAATAATATATTTAGTTATACATTAATTATGTGCTCTTTTCCACACTCGGTGTTTTTTACATAGGAAACTTCAAAAAATAAAGTAAAAATTGAATATTCATTTTTTGTACTCTACATATATATTCACCCTTAAAGTTAAATACTCTGCCTTCTTATTCTACTAGATATAACTTGGGAGAATACAATATACTTTGGAAGTAGGGCTAGTCTTCAATTATACATAATTTATGTTTGGTACATGTTATTAGTAGCATACTAAATGTGATCAAACATAGCAAGTGCGTCTAAAATTAAATTTTCTGCATATCTGTTAAAGAAAATCAAATTAACATACCATACAAATTAAACAAGAAATTATAAAGATCAAACGAATGACCAGTGTAATTGTATGCACGTCTTGCGCCACTTTCATACACTTTCAATCCGCTTGGAAAAGCGCTAATTTGATTCATAAACATATTGTTAATTGCACTCTAAGTAAATCCTTAGAATATGCTAAATTGCTTGTTTATTTGTCAACAATTTAAGTGGAAGTGTGGCTTTCTATTCATATGAGACATAATACGGGGGCATTCATTGTTGCAAGTGTCGAATCCTATTGAAATTGGAACGGTTGTACGCAGGTTGTACGCAGCCAGAATATATTTATTATTTGATTAGTCTACTTTCACACTCAATACTCAATTAATCATGTATTTCACAGCTACTGTGCTGCTGCTATTGCTGCAATTGATAGGATTGGCCAATGCAGCGAAACTTGTAAGTGTGATTCGAGCGTATATTGCTTGAATATATTAATGATATTTCTTTGGATAGGAATCAATTGACGATGGATGGAGGCCAATCGTTGGTAATCAACGTGAGGGGCCCCGGGATGAAATCACACACTATAGAAATCCAGCAAGTAAAAAGGCGGATCCTGTTAAGGCGGAAAAGTTGAGTAAACCAGTGGATACGCCAAAGAAGTTAGTTACAAATAATATTCAAAGTCAGAGCAATATTAGTCCAGGTAATTTTGAAATATTGTTTATCATTCTTTAGCATTTAGATTCTTTCGTATTTATAGTTTCCAAAATGGCCCCACATACTAAACCGGTATTTCTATTACCATCTATTGGAATGCACAATCAACCGGTGATGCCAATGCCTGCGATACCAATGCACCATCATCGTCCAATGAAGTACAGCCACTTGATGAAAGTTCATCACCTTGCGAAACCTCCAATTCCAGGGAGAATGAAGCCAGTTAGACATCCAATGCCTTCGTACAGCACTCGCGATGAGGTGTTTGTTCCAGCACCGTCTAGTAATGTAGGACCTTACACTTTCTTTGGGGCTCAGCCACTTAAAAGACCTCAACCCCAACCACAACATATTGATTTTACAAATCACTTCCCTATACCCAATTCCGAAGATGAGCTTTTTCAACTAATAAGAGCCCCTGTACATCAATACGTGATACCGAAGGCACCTCTATCGAATGACGTTCACTATACCTTCCAAAACCCCGAGGAGTTTAACAGAAGCCCACAACCTGCAGCAATACCATACAAGTTTGAATCAACCAAAGAAAAAGTTAACAAAGTTAAAGATGTACCCAGACAGGAAGCACTTATTCAGAATGTCGGCTTTCATGTGACTACACCAATTCCAAGTAAACCGGTTGAAATTCATGTAACCAAGGAAAAGCTAAAAGTATTTCATAATGCTATCCCATCCAATTATAATCCACTCGAAGAGTACGAATACAGACCAGTGAAAAGTACTGTTTCGCAGAAAAGGCCTGCGACTTATGAAGTCACTGAAGGTAAATGGAATCAGGAAACTCCCACTTTCCAATATCAGTTTACCAGCCCGCCGAAAAATAGAATTCCAACTAGGGTATTTACTGAGGAGAATAAGCCATTCCTGCCTACTCCCGTGAAACCTGATATCGTACCTCCAACCCTGCCAACAGAAAGTGAAATATCTACAATATATAATCAAGTAAAATTGAACCGTCAGAATGTTTTACCATCGCGGGTCGAGTTTAGTACTCCAACACCAATTAACTTCTTCGATGTGAAGGAAGTTTCTACGCATTATCCTATTATAGGTAAATTCTCATAATTTTGAAAAGCACCTTCTTGTAATCATTATCATTCATTTTTCTCAGGTCCACCCGAATTTCAGACCATTGCATATCCTCCATCGCGATACCAGTACAATGATAAAGAGAATGAAATCACGACTAAGATTGTCGAAAGACCTGTAGAGATTTATCAACACCCAGATCAGCCGCAAGAAGTCCAACACATTGAGACCACAACTGAGTATATTCCAACAATTCGGCCTCAACGTCCTAATCGTCGACCAAATAGGCGAAGGCGTCCAACATCAACCACAACAACCGAAGAAGAAGTAGCAGTATACGATAGTGCTACAGAAACCTACGAAGTACAGAAAATAGAATCTGTTGAAACAACAACTCTTCCTCAAAGGCATAGACTACCTTCTAGATATCGAACAAGGTCAACAACAACGACGCCAGCCCCTGAAGAATCATCAACGGTTGTTAGACATCATGTGAGACAAAGGCGTCCTAGACCCACCACAACTACAGAAACTGTAGAAAATATTGAGGTACCCACAAATCACAAAGTGGAATACGAAAGTTTGGAGGAAAAATTCTCAAGATTAACGACTACAACTGAAAAAGACTTCCCGGCAAATTTCGAAAGTCATTTCACTTCACCATTCCGTGCTGAACCACAGACTGAGGTTTACGAAAAGGTCACGGAAGCACCTGAACTAGTATATAGACCTAATAGACTATATACTAATCCACCAAACAGGGAAGAAAAAATAGTTGAAGTAGACAGTGAAGAAGAAGATGATGAATCCGCTAGTATTGAGGTTCAAAGTGAAGAGATCCAGAAAAATTCGGAAGAAAAGAACCTCGATGACCTCCAAGAAATGTTTCAGAATTCCCAAAATGCCGAAGTAAGACCAGGCGTTACCTTAAATACCCCGGAAAATGAACTCGATTTTACAACGAAAAGAACATTTTATACGACAAGACAACCAGTAGAAGAAATAACCACAGAGGTTGTTACTACGCCGATTGTAACTACACCAGCAGTTACTACAACGACGACTACTACGACGACCACGACAACCACAGAACTTCCAAAGCGGATTAGAGGCCGTCCTGTGAAATATGATCATAACAATCGACCCAGGTTCAGTGTAAAGGATTATAAGCAGAGGTTGACAACGAGTACTACATCAACGGAAGCTCCTTCGAAACCTGCACCTACCAATGACATGCGCTTGCGTTTCCCTCATAGATCAAGAAGACCAATCACACCCTTGCCCACCACAACTCCAACACCGGAAGTAGAAGAAGACATGGGTTCTCCACCCAAACGCTTTCAACCTAAAGATCCACGTCATCCGAATGAAAGTGCGACCGAAAAACTGATGAAGTTTTCAACGGTGAATACACGCATCCGACCTTTCGGTAGGTTTAAATCAACTACTGAACCGACAACAACAACAGCACGTGTTTCAATCAAGCCCAACATTTTCGGAAATTTAAGACGTCCAACGCCGATTTCGTTAAAAACCAGAATTTTAAACAGACAGCGAACGAATTTCAGTAGCAGCACTGAGAAGCCAGAAATAACGACATTAGATAATAATCTGGAAGATTCAAACGAAAACCAGTCTGACCAGACAGAGATTGTCGAAACGACTATTCCATATAGTGTTGAGGAAACAGATGCGACAGCAATTAGCGCCGATTTTGGAGTGAAGAGCACGAAGAATGTTGATTATCTTCCCGAGTCAACTATCATATTTACGTCGACCACAACGCAAGCTCCACTCCCGGAAATAAAGAATGATGACTTTATGCAATCGCAGATTGTTTCAGATTTAACCTCGTCGGCTAAGAACGAATATAATAAATCGGGTTTATTTAAGAATGTTCAACTGAATAGTCGGAAGGTGCCAAGCTATTTTACTCTAGCCACGGACGATCCTATATTGCCAATTGAGGCATTTTTTCCGAATCTCAAAGAAAAACAATAAATCCAAAACGTGCTTGATTAGTCTGTAAATATTAAGATGAGATATTTTATGTACTGATAAATAGGGATTTTTAAATTTTGGCAGTATTTGAAGCAGATTATTTATTTATTTATAGTTTAGGTTGATTTTATTTGTATAAAATTATGTAATTTATTTGTAAGGAATAAATATATTTAATTTTATTTTACAGATTTCAAAACCTTTAATGGTACACTCTTTTTCCCCATAAACGCATACAGCCTTTTATAATATATTAATAATAACAAAAATACCAACACGAATATATTTCATCCATCATCATCATTTCATCCATCCTGTCCATCCATCGTCTCCTTCTCCTCTCTGATACGTCTTATCATATTCAAACCGCTCCCCCTTTCACTCAGTAATCTACCCAACCTATTTTCCAAGCTCCATCCAAGTCTCGCCAATCTGCCTCAATTGCTTTACACTCCACTGATGTTCCTACGTATCTCCTCCGCAGTCATATAACGCACATTTAGTGTATCTCGCACCCATCCAGACCTTGAGGCCCCGTTTTTCGGACACACTTCTCGCTCGAGCAAGCAGCCTTTTCTCATCTACTCCCACCCCCGCGTCATTGAAATAGAAGGGTCTCCTTTCCATCACTTGCATCCGTTTAAACCCTGGCTTACACGAGCTTCCATCAATCCGGGATTGCCTCTCCTGCTCACTTCTAGTCCCTTAATACGAACAATTCTCTCCACCGGCCCATGCTCCTCCCATACAAGTTCTACCGCGGTTTGAGAGAGACGCAGAGCGCGACGCAGCTTGCTTAACAATGCTATTTCAAATTTTTAACTCAGTCACAGAGATCCACTAGATCCAGTCATCCCTAGGAAGGATGTGTTTCTTCCATCGATAATTTAATTTAGATTATGGCTTGCTTGATACAGACGCCCACTTTTTTTAAGAACTTGTCGCGTGTTCGAGAAAAGTTCAGCTTTTATGTAATAGATTGCAAGGGATCCCTTTGCCTTTCTCAAAATTTAGGACCGCCATCTGCTTGCAACATTTCTATTGACTACCTCAATACTGTATTGCATATCGCATTTATTATCATTATCGGAACGTGGATAAGAACAAACGAAGGAAGTGGCTCGAAGTTATTCAGAGGAAAACCAACAAGAGGACGTCCCCTAAAATTGAACCATTTATTCGTATAAAAGATTAAAATTTGACGGTGTCCTCGACGAACACGAAGGGCTTCATACTAATGGTGAAGCTCCGAGACATTGCATTGTGGCATCCCTTCTAAAATGTCCTAAGAAGCAGGCCTTGAATAAATCGCATGAAATGGCCTTTCCTCACTCGAATGAGTTACCATTTCCCATAATCTTGAAGAAATGGGTACCTTCCCATATATATGATATCGATATTTTATCAGCACCTCTATATAAACGTTTCTTTAGGTTTTATAAACATAAAAGAATATATTGATCATATAATAAGTGTATTTAACTCAATGGATATAAATGGTTATAAACTTGTAAATTTTATTCACAAATAATAGAAGCATTCTGTTGTTAAGTTATTATACCCATTTCGATGACATAAGTGCGGACTTTGCAGTTAAATGTAGTTGTTTCGTGAGAGGAACTGTAATAAATCAATTGAAATTATGAAGATGGAAGCTTAATATTTCTGCTTACATATTTTATGTTGACCTTGCATAGGATAGAACACTGGCAAAATCACTGGACTGGAACAAATGAGCACATATGGACTACTGCTTTCACCACCTTGTCCATATTTTTGCCTATACGTATCTTGATCCAGGCAATCATCAACAAACACACAACCTAACAAACATTTTGTTGGATATTTTTTGGGAAAAACGATACTCTCATCTGCAATTTTAAAGTTATTAGTTGTTAATTCATTTTTTGAATTAACAACCAATAATCAAAACTACCATTATACAATTCCCTGTACATTTCTTCACAAGCTAAAATTTCATCGTCCTCAGGCTCCTTTGAAGCTGCTGCTATCCATAATTTACCACGATGATCTGTTTTCCAAGTTCTTCCCTCATGACTATAGAAAATATTGTTATAAAACGTAAATTAATTAATCCAGGAAATATTCACTTACACTTTGATACCGGCTACAAGCAGACTTGCCCAAGGTTGATGCATACTCAAGCACAAACCCTGATCGATTGACTCCAACAATTCATCGTTTGCAGCAACGAATTTCCTTCCACTTAATTCACCCTTCTTTAAACTAGTAGCATTTGTAACACCATTGTGGGTTGCACCACTTTGCGCCATCAAGTCAACAATCTGAGAAATCAGCTGGCTTTTATCACCCTCAAAGAGACTTTTTGGAAAGCGCTTTTCCGAACTATCCAGCAACTTATTGACCCCTTTCAGTAGTTGTTTCTTGTTTGCAGCTTGAGTATCTTCGACAGTTACAGTGCGACTGGCGAAATCTAGAGCTAGCTTAAACTCACGCTTGGTTTTGTGAAGATACTCATATTTGGATTGGAAACGGCGTTTACTTTCAGCCTTCTCACTGTCACTCGCCCATTTAGAATTTAGATCGAAATAGTCGTTTTGATCATCAAACACTTTGTTTTTAACAGATCTATATTGGTAAGAAATTGAATTAGATGACGGAACGATTTTATATCCTGTTTTCTTCAGATGTTATCTGATATAATATGATAACATGTAATTATAGGAATTGAAACATACCCCATTTGATCCACAGATAGCAATCGATTACGATTTTCCACAGCTCGTTTCCACTCCTTGCTAGTTTTTTGTTCCATGAGCTGGTTATAAAATTGATCAGACTTCTTTGTCTTGGAATTAAGAAGATCCATCTCATTCTGTGTACATACCATATTTCCACAGAAGAAACAAGGACCTGAACCTTCTTGTTCGCAGACAATTCGCCCACACTTGGTACAGTTATTGATTAAAGTGTGCCTCGTTGCCTGACATTCGCAAGGATGCCGTCCTAAAATGTTCAGTCAACGTACACTACATCAAACATTAAAGCGGAAGCAAAACAAACCTTTGCGTAAATCGGTAGTGTTTTCATGATTATAAAAGTTCGTGAACTTGGTCTTTTTTCCTTTCGAATTAGTATTATCTGAAAAACTGGCGCCTTCCTCCGTATACTGTGGATTTCTATGGTTCGTAGAACTTTGTGGACTTTTAACATTGGAATTATTATTTTTATTCGGCTTCTCTTTTTTGGAACTACTGGCAAAGAGTTTACCCTTCAAGTGATCATGTAATCGAATATGTTTAGGATTGTTCCTGTCCACCATACTCTCCATGAAATCGAAGTAGTCCTCTTCATTTGTAAAAGTTAATATATAGCTGAAAATGAAAAATTTATTACAATTTTCAAATAAAAACTAATGTAACTTACTCCACAATATCATCGGCAACATCTTCATTGATTATAGGCTTTAGGCATTCTTTAATTGCCTTAATTTTCTCGTTTCTTGTGGCCATAGTTGTTAAAAATTGTACAATATTGTACTTGAACTAACTTTCAGACAACTTGATAAATTTGTTGCTAAAGTGGTGATGACGAGGTTATACATGCATAAACATTATACATGCTATGATATCTCATATAGCCAAGATTGGCTTAAGCTTGCATCAGGTTCCACTCACTTCACACTAGGAGGCGCTAGTGGGCAAACCAATGCACACGACAAAGACAAAAAATGCACTTTTTCTCATGTACGATTTATAATCCTGATCTAACCTTAAAAGTAGAATGTAAAAAATAAGTAACGGTTGTGATTTTTTGCGATGTAATATGGATATTTATAAATAGTGATTTAATAACGGGCACAATTGTAGACAAAATGTACAAAAATACAAATTAACTATCGTGGTACTCTTACTTTCCTAATTGTTGTTTATATTTCGCCTAGGAAACCTAAATATTACGGAAAGCGTGCTGTTGTTCGGAAGAATACAACGCACCATCTCTTTTGGGTGAAGGCGAAATGAAATTTAAAAACTCTTCAATTTATCAAGCCCGAACAAAGACATTTCCAGCCCCTTTCTGCGACCGTCAATAGGTGCAAAACCCAGAAGGATTAAAACAGCTGCGAAAGCAACTTTCCAAGGCAGCCATTTCATTTTTATGGACGCGTAATTTTAATCGGGACTCCTTGGAATTTTATTTTTACGGGTAAGGGCGTGTGGCGCCATAAATAATAATCCCACCGCTGTTGCTGCCGCTTGTAATTGCGAGCATGACGATTACGATCCCATGTGTGACCTGCGGGTACTAATTAAACCCATTTCAATAGTAAATCTTTCTTCATTTAACATTGGATTTAAAATTTGTAATATCTAGATATCTGCCAATGCACATTACTCAGGTATAATTATACAGCTGGTATGATGCAAAAACCACTCTCCGAGATATTGGTGAGTGTGTTACATGCAGAGATTATCTATTAACGTATAAAAAATCCGACACATGCTTTAATTATTCTAATGCAATATACTGCATATGCATTGCTTAAGCCATGCACTGCATTTGAACGATTCTTTAGTGAGGTAACTAATGTTTGCTCTCACTATTTGCAGATATTAATTTCAAAGAACATGTCATTTAACGTAAGGCATGTAAACTCCTTATTAACACATATAATAAACGAATTAACAAAATATTGAGAAGTGGTTATTGCGGATCTGGGGATCGAGTCTGACCAATTATTCATTTTGTTTATTTATATTGTTATTTTTTTATTTATTTATTTTTTATTTATTTATGTTGATTTATCTGTTTTGTTACTATGTTATTCCAACACATTAATATTTGTGTTTATATAATTATTTATAACAAATAAATATTTATTTTATACATAAATATGTATATTTTATTTTAAAAATATTTCCGAATACAACTTGAAAGCTTATGTGCAGGTTGCATATCTTTGCATTTTGGTTCCGGTCATTTCCCGCTTCAGCTTACAGCGCCATGCTTGGACCAATAAAATTTGCCGCAGTTGCACATCTATATCTATATAATCTATAAGGTTATATATCAGAAGGTATGCGGGTTGCCTATTGTCAAATCAAGAATTGTGCTAAATGTAATTTTTAATGTAAAATAATATTATAATACATAATGCTGTATCAAATAAATTATACTAATACTACCATATTGCAATAAAAAAAAAACTCGAACGAGGGAACCAAGGAGGTATGTGGGATGCCTATTGTCAAACCAAGAATTTATTCGCCATATGCTCCCACGTATTCTGGCCCATTCCACAAAGTGTACACCTGTCATACTATTCCATAATTTTCTTCACCGTTCCTAAGACCCGCATCTTGCACTTGCCACTAGTATTCTTTTTTCTAGACTTTCTTCTATCTCTTCTATACACTTTGGTCGCCTGCTCATCGTTTGAATACCATGAAATCCAGGGTCACAGGTACTCTTCTGACTCTCCTTGTCTCCTGCAAACATTCACCTCCAGTGATCCTGTGCATAGCCTACGGTCAACTTCTCCTGAGATTCTCTGCAGATTCTCTTGCACACCATTCCCAAACATTCTTTACCAGTCTATCGTCACCCATTCTATACAGACATTCCTCATACATCGCAATTCTCCATGCACTTTCCCATTTTATCAACATTCTTCCTGCTTCTTGGATGGCTATATATCGAGGCGTAGACTTTTGAGCCATTAGATCTTTAATGACCCATGTTTGTTCCTGCTTCAAGATTTCCCATTCGCCTATAGCCCAAACTTCTACAACATACATTAAAATCGGTTTCACACGTGTATTCCACAATCTTAAGACTTTGTCCCAATTATTCTCCAATACTTTCTGAAATATATTCTTCATTTTTCCCTACTAGACGTGTCAGATTTTCTTCATCGGCCTATAGGGTTACCCCCTCTTCTTCTCACTCCGACGTTTTCCTCAGCCATTGCTTTCTTTTCGTCAAGACCTTTAACGTTGCCAGCCCATGCTATTCTCTTTCAATCAATCTTGTACAGTCCTCCCCGCACTCCTAACCTTATGCGCCCATTTCTCTTCTAGCCCTATACATTCATTCGCCATACTCTCCCATGTATCCTGACCCAGTTTACAAAGTACACCTGGCATACTGTTCCACCATCCATACTTTTCTTCCCCTCTCCTCAGACCCTCATCTTGCTCTTGCCACTAGTATTTTTTCTTCTACACTTATTCAAACATAAACCCCAGATATATAAACGAAAACATCCTCTCCTTACGCGCAATCAGATGCTCCAATCAGTGCTCGGGTGGCAATCTGATCCCTGGTTCCCCATACCTTCCGAAAGCCACCCTGTTGTTCAGGCAAAATGGACTTCGCTTTCTAGTCTCTGGGTTACCACAAGCACAATCTTTTTATACACTACTTTCATGATTGTACTACCACTGTATTTATTTACGTATGATCTATCACCACCTTTGTGTACAAGCACGATTATACCCCCTTTGCACGAGTCTAGAATATCCCGAGTCCCTGAGCAGTCTTTATTAATGCCCTCTAACTGCGCCACCTTTCCATCTACCGGAAGTATCTTTAACATTTCCCTTTTGAGGCCGTCAGCCCCGGGCGCTTTCCCCGTTTTAGTTTATTTATGGCTCATTACAATTCTTCTAAACTTAAATTACTCTGCTGTTCCACCCTATGCTGTGACATTTCTGCCCAGTCGGCTACTCTTATTCTGATCCTAGACCTTGTCTCCTTTTTCCAAAATCTCCCACATCTCCTTGTCCGATTTAGATTCCCTGATCCGCCTTTCCAACTCGACCATGAATTCCCTCTTCTTCTCTTCGCCCAATGTACAGAGTCCTAGTCCATTTAAATAAATTAGATTCATCAACATTATTAGGTTTCATGTGGATTATCACAAATCTTTTGCTAAAAGTGGTTTTAACCAGGTATACTTGAGAAGATATCTGGGTTGCCTACAGGGAAGCAAAGAATTTTGAGAAAATCTCGTCATTTTACACTATTTATTTGAAACTATTTTACAAAATACAGCTATACCAACAATATTATATTTCAATGCAAATTTAATAAATCCATTCCCAACGTGTACATAAGTGTTTATTTCACATCATTTATTTGAAGCAATTTTACAATACACCATTAAAATAACTCCACCATACTCCACCAATCTACTAATAGTCCACCAATAATACTATATTTCTTTACAATTGAAAGACGAGTAGTTCAATCAAAGATCCCTAGGGAATCATAATAAGGCATTAATTGATTTACAGACTGTAAATATCCCTCACTGGAATATATAAACTTCCGGAAGCTGCCTGGTACTTCTTCAGCATTCAATCCTTCAAAATTTGCGTTTTCATGTGGTGGGGCCTTGACAAGCGGACCTACCGCTGCAAGAGCAATCACCCCATAAAATGCCCGTTTGTTGAAATCCTCCTCCAATTCTTTGCGACTTGGTATATCTTTTAAAGAATAACTAAACTTGACGAAATTCCCAATCAATTGACTATAATAATAGTCCAAAATCTTTTCACGCTGATCCCTAACATCATTCATCAAGCTAGTAGCATAGAAATAATGTAGATCTAAGGCAGGGCTCGTATACTTAGATAATTGAAAGTCAATCAGTTTGGTGTTTACAAGCTTGCCTTTCGAATCATGGAGGAACAACATATTGTTGCACCACATATCGCCATGATTTAGTACATTGAAACCACTAAGATGGCGTTCAGTTGATTTCAAAATGCGTTCAATAGCCTTGGGGATACCAAGTGCCTCCAATTTCCTCCCAGCTACCACGCAGTTTTTCAGAGTTTTGCATGCTCGACATAACGATTCCAAACTATTCGTCATCCACTCCCTGGTGACCTTGCCTTCATTGAACAAACCTTTGGTGAAATTATCCAAAATGACACCATTCCGTTGGGACAAAACCACACTTCCGGCGTGAAGTTCCGCAAGTGTATCGATTACTCCCTTGGTGTGTTCCATATCGAAACCAATTTTGCGGTCCAACATTTCGTAACCCAACGGTTTGAGGTCCTCCAAAACCAAAGTAAAATCCGGCTTGAATGTCGCTATGTAACAATCTGAACTTAACTTAAGATTCAGTAACTTTTTAAACTTTGGAAAAACTTCCGAAAACATTATGATCTCAGTTTTGAAGAAATCTAATTCGATTGTCCAATCTTCTACAACAGATCCGCGAACTTGAGTCTTTAAAATTACTGGAACATCCCCGGTTTTGCCTCTAAAATGTCAAATGATACCCAAACTAATTTTACCAAATCATTAATTTTGGATAAAACAAACTTACTTTTCTTTGACGTATGTCAAATACACTCTTTTAATGTTGCTAGTGTAACTATCACCAGTAGAAACAACAGGTTCCGTTTGAAATTTTATCAATTCGAATACATTTTGTTTTTCACCGAAAATTTCATGTAGAACTTTCTCGAAAAAGGCATGATCTAAAGTGTTTCCCGACATTTTTACAGTTGAGATCGGTTGACTATTGTATCTGTATTTATATTGTGAAAACGTAGGAATGGGGTGACTCCAGATCGACGTACAATGAATTATAAACTTGTAATTACTTTGCATAACTGATTTTCCGTACACGCAGCCATTACCATTATAATTTATTATATATATTTATCACAATTCAAACGTCAGCTTGTCGAGTTGTAAATTTCAGTCATTATCAGATAAGCCACGGTATCATTTAAGGGCATAATACGGGGTCAGTGGTAAAACAAGGACGAATGTTGGAAGGCTTTCTTGAAATAATGCCAATAAAAACAGCATATCCATCAAAGAACCTACTTAAAGTGGTAGAAAAGTAGTGCATTATATTATATACATATCTGAACAACTCAAGAAAAACAACATAAATTATAATTGAATGTTTTATTGCATAGTAAATACAATAGTTGGCCCACCTGGGCAGCCTAGTGGTATCGTCTCGGCTTACCACGTAGGAGGACGGGGTTCGATTCCCCGAGGTGGGCAATCCACCGCGTGAATTATAATTAATAATTCACCCACACACTACAACATTCAACATTAAAAACATTCAACACCCAACATTCAGCACACAAACATTCAACATACAACATTCAACACTCTTTAATACACAACAACAACAACAACAAACTCACAAATTGTAAACATACATAAATAAATTGTAATCACGGCGGAAGAACTGCAGGGTTGATATCCACTAAAATATATACATTACTTTATTATAATAGTTGAATTCAAATTATGCTAAATTATTTTATAATTATCTTCTTCCTGACAAGATATGAATCATAAATCAATACTGCACTCACTTTTATTACTCGTTTTTTTATTACTCTTCTGCATTATTCACATTTCGACATTTAAACCGGTTATATTAGCATATATTTGCATATCCCACATGAAGTTAAACCATCGGAAGTTGTCTAAAATAAACAGCTTGATAAATTAATCATATAAATCAATGTAACTCACGCTTATTACCAGCTAATTCAAGCATACACGCCGCTTGGTTTTGGAACGTGTGTTACAATTGCGAGCATCACTAGAATCCAGAATGCAGGCGGCGTAAATTAATGCAACCAGCAGGAAAACATTGAATAATTTTAAGAACTTCATCATCTGACAGTTAATAAACCTGCAAAAACAGCTTCATCAAAACTGACAGGCAACGTACTTTTAATAATTCTTATATTCAATTAATGTTAAGTAAAAAAAACAAGTTTAATTACATGCAGTGAATTGCAGTTCCATGTTTACTTCCATCTTATTGTCAATAGTCTTTAACTATGTTATTATTTCAGCTAATAATATATTAGAAGTATATAATTTAATTTGTGAATAGAGAATTACACGGAATTTAAACTAATAATTGGCATACGCAGTTTAGTAGTATTACAAGGTTTTAGTTATTTTGATACGTAAGTGCCTGTAATGATGTATTTACTTAATGATTAAAGTAGTTACTTAACGTGATGTTAGTCAAATTTTCTTAAATGTAGGTTTAAATATTCTACACATAGTTGCATATTTGCAAGTTTTATCTTATTATTTTGAATCGCCTTTGGAATATCAAAATGACGCATTGCGAACTACATTAATTTGAAGAGTAAGATCTTATTTCAGTTTTCTTAATTATTTTCCTTTTCATTCTTTCCGTCTGTATTGAATAAAATTTAAATATACGATTCCGATATGTTTGCTCTTTTAGCTTCTTTTTATAATATTAACGTTCTGTAACATGTATTATCTTGTCTCTTTCTTGTCCATTCATTTCTTTCCGTCTATGCTTTCGGTACATTGTGTTGCAAGAAAGTGGAAGAATGACAATTAAATGGGAGTCTGTGAGTCGAGTAGCACGTTTTGAGGAGAAACTGAAGGGAATGGGGACCGGGAGATTGGTGAAGGATATGTGGGGTTTTTGGTCGTGTAACGATGAGTGAGATTAATAAGCTAGTGTAGATAACAAAAAGTATTTATTGTCCAAC
>JAODAC010016162.1:0-21595 GCA_027575185.1 Mimaenictus wilsoni | reverse complement strand
CGGACGGGTAGTCCACGAATCCTGCTAAAAATAAAAGATTCGCGTTAATTCGCGGGTTGATATTGCTGTTCGCAACATAAAAGGTAATAGATATATGCATGAAAATAGGTGTGGTCGGGATGTGGTGTGCGATTTTAATTCTGGTAGGGATCGGATTTTACTAAAGAGTTTCTACTTTTTCAATGGTAAACTTAAGAAATGTATTTTTAGGTCATTTCCACAAAACAGGTGCAAGAAGTTGACATACTAGACTAATGAATAAACAGATAGTCTCTGACAATATACTATATCTATTGTTCTAGATATAGTTATTATTATATTTCTCTAGAATGACTTTGCAATATGTTTTATCAGTACAAAACCGTCAAAAAGGTATATTCACTATGCGTATTTACAAAATTCTAACGTTCAACAAAGTAAATTAAACAAAAATAAATTTCAATCACGTGGATTATACCATAAATCCTATTACTATTTAAATAACTTGTCTTGACGAACAATTATCTAAAAATTTCCACAGTACATCACATTCGAGATAAGGCTTACCTAGTTACAGGTGTTCTAAATTCAAAATGTTCCAAAACGTGGCAGTTGTAATAAAAGTCATCACAAATAAATTACAACATGGAAACTTTTCTCTTAACAATTATGTGGGAAAACCACTGGAGACCAATGGAACAATGGGAGAATTTGAAATCTTAACCTGTAATATTACCGATTATACTAATGGTAAATCAAGTGAATACAGTTTTTTCGTAAAGAAAAAATCACCCCTTAGCGAAGAACTCACCCACGAAATATGTGATAATGTCTTCGGAAAGGAAGTAGCAACGTTCCATATGTTTAACACCATCAACATTCCTATACTCAACGCAGCGATTCCCAAATGTTTCTATAATGAAAATCAGCAGCTGATCTTCGAGTATCTCAATGCTAAAGATTACCAAAATCAAACCTCCTATCGCGTTGCCACTGAAGATGAAATACATGTGGTTCTGAAAGCTTTGGCAGGTATACATGCCGCTGGGATCATTTATGAAGAGCAAGAAACTGCTAAGTATCCAGATAAAAAGCTGGTTCGTCTTAATAATGTTTTTCCTGAAGCTTTTTTGGAAGTATATGCTAAACCAGGAGATCAACATTGTTTGAAACATGGTACTGCGGTTATGAAAGGTTTGCAAACAGCTATTGATGTTTTTAACCTCCCTAAAGTTCTCAAAACTGGGAAGGTACTAAAGGAGGAAATTTTGAGTTTTTGGGATCTATTTGATACTATTAAAGGTATAAAACCTTCGAAAAAATACAGGAATACAATGTGTCACTCTGATCTCTGGGCAGCAAATATCTTCATCAAGTATAATGAAGATGGGAAAGCCGAAAAAGGAAAATTAATCGACTTTCAAATTGAGAGGTATCTTCCACCTGCATTTGATGTCTTAGACTACATTTTACTGAACACTACGCGAGAATATCGGAAGAAGAATCTTCACAATTTAAAAGTTTTGTATTACAACCTCTTTTCGAAGAATTTGGAAGAATATGGTATAAATCCGTTAGATATTTATACGCTCCAAGAGTTTTTGGACAGTTTTAAAGAGATTGAAATGTTGGGTATTTATCTGGTACTACACACTATCCCATTGGTTTACAATTCTGAACGAAGTATAAGTGATGTTGCAAATTCTGAGCAATATGCAAAAATTTTATTAGAAGATCGAAGTCCACTATTTACAAATTTTACAAGCAATGATTATTTTTTGTCAAGAGTTAAAGATTCTTTGCTGGATATGGTGGAATTCTTTGAAAATAATTAATATTGGTAAATAATTTCTACACACTTACATTTCTATACTTTCTTATAATATTTGATAACCTGTCGTTTGTAATTTCTACGAAAAACAATAAACTGAAGAACAATACATTTTTAACGGTAAACTTGTATATTTTAACCATATTTTATTTCTTAATAAATATCATGTTAGTGTACTTATTTTTATAAGAGCAACAAGACAGTACAAATACACCTAAATATCTAAATGAAAACACTTCAAAGAGTGGGAGAGAGATAGAGAAGAGTGAGTGTATGTGTGAGAGAGAGAGAGTTAGATAGAGATAGACAGAACAACAGGGTAAGAATTCGTAGTGTCAGACTGGGAACAGCTTCAACATTTATATGTAAGAATATTCTATGGAACAGGTGGTACCGTTGATGGGTTGAATGTGGCCACCACCACTTACTTGGTTTAGATTTAAACTTAATAAAATCAGTTGTTATTCAAACGCCGTATGAGCTTCACCTTCATTTATGAGACGACATAGACAACGGGTAGTTGTCGACCTGTAAATTTGAGGATGTTCAAGACCTGCACCCAGCGCGTCAACCACGCTATCACAAAGGGCTGCCACACAGCTCACGTCCCGTTTTAATTAGGTCGTAGTTACGCCGCGGCGTGTGGGACCCGGTGCATTCACCGCGCCGACATTAGTTTGCGACACCCACGATGGCCTGCCCGCGGAGATGTGCCCCACGACGATATGAACTAGAATGAACAGTCCTAGACCCCTTTTTACAAGCTTTATCACCAAAGCCTTATTTTATGTCAAGAGTTAAAGATTCTTTGGTAGATTTTAATGCCAATAAATAGTTTCTGCTGACCTTATGTGTAAATATTTGCCATAAACATTTTTTTAACTGGACAAATAAAATGAATAGTTTTGTGAATATTAACTTTATAACATTGTCAGTTGTACTACCGAGGAGAATAGTATATAAGTTATAAACAACATACATTGATCATTTGTACTTATTCGTTTGAACAAACAAGTATGTCCATCGATAAGAAGATAGTTCAAAATGTTGTGGCAAAAAAAATAGGAAGCGCTAAATTCGAACTTCTTAGCTTCGAATATAAAGATTTACCAAATGCTGGGATGATGGGTGATCACTTCAAGTTAATCTGTAAAGTAAAAGAAGCAAATAATCCTGCCTTAAAGAATCATATCTTTTTCTCGAAGACTAAACCACCATATGAAAGAGCAATTGAAGAATTATGCAATCTGGTTTTTGCTAAAGAGGTAGGAACATTCCATATGTTCAACGCCATAAATCTTGAAATAATCAACAGGTCAATACCTAAGTGTCTCTATCTTAGCGTTGATCATCTTATATTGGAGGATCTTTTCGAAGAAGGATACAAAATGTGGTCTATTGAGCAACTACCAACTGAAGAAGAACTAATTGTAGTACTTAAATCTTTAGCCAGTATACATGCTGGTTCAATTGCATATGAAGAACAACAAAGTTGGCAGAGTTTGAAAAACCAGAATAAAAAACAGTTTCGGCTTGATGAACAATTTCAAGATGCCTTCAAAGAATTATATTTGGTCTCCGATAGTGAAATTATGCGAAAATATCATAGTGCTATTATGAAAGGTCTGACAACTGCTATTAAAGTATTCAAACTTCCGGAAGTGCTAAAGACTGGAAAGTTATTAGAAGATGAACTATCTCGCTTCTCAGAAGTATACGAAGGAAGATTTTTTCGTAAACAATCGGGAAAATACAGAAATGTAATGTGTCACTCTGACCTGTGGGCGTCCAATATTTTTATGAAGTATAATAATGGCAAGCCACAACATGCTAAAATAATTGACTTTCAGATAGAGAGATATTTGCCGCCTGCCTATGACGTGTTGAATTTCATTTCATTGAATACAACAGGTGAATATAGACAAGAACATTTGGTAAAATTGCAACGAATCTATTATGACTTTTTATCGAAATATTTACAAGAATGTCGTGTAAATCCAGAAGACATTTATACTTTGGATGAATTTATGGATAGTTTTAAGGAAATTGAAATCATCAATATTTACACAGTAATATATACTATTTCTTTGGTATTGAGTTCCATCGCAGCCAAGGAATATCTACAGTCCGATGAGTATATATCGAATATACTGGAAGATAGAAGTCCAATATTTATAAATTGTGCTAATAATGAGAAGTTTAGGAATAGGGTTAGGGATTGTTTATTGGACATGGTTCATTATTTCGAGAATAATTAAGGGTAAATTATCCATAAGCATTACTACGATGCTTTTGAATAAAATTTAGATTCAATTGATCTATGCAACTAACGTTCTAACATGATTATTAGTTGTCAGTCATTTAGAGTTTAAACAGATCTTTTTCAAAATTATTGGATCACATCCATGAGTTCGAGGAATAAAGAAAGTTAACAATGCCTTCTGAATCTAACATATTATGAAGTCAACATGCCTTTGAAACATATTTTGGTAGTTATCCAACATTTGCAAACAGATATTAATGTTTTCAACCTTCCTGAAGTTCTCAAAACTGCGAAGGTGTTAAAGGGGGAAGTTTAGAGGTTTTGAGAGTTAACTGATACCATTATTGGTGTAAAACTTTATGAAAAATACAGAAATGCTCAGATCTGAGGAACATCTCTGGCCTACTAATATCTTTATCAAGGCTAATGTAGACGGAAAGGCAGGAGAAGCAAAATTAAACGAAATATATTTATCCTGTTGCGGGTGACCTAGACTATATTATATTGATGTCTTATATTTTATTTTAAGTTCATTGTATTTTATTGAAATGTACTATCTAGTATTAAAATCTAATAGAACAATGATGAATTGGTGGCAAAAACATTCATAAATGACATCCTAAAATATCATATTATGTATGCATATAACCACACCGAATACTTGGAGAGCGTGAGTACAGATGATTCAACTGATCCGTCCTGGAGGCAATGGTTCGTTCTAGAATGGCGATAACGCTGGTTGTAAGGCAGCGGAGTAGTCAAGGTTTAAAGCGAAAAGTCAATCACGGAGGTTTCTAGGTTCGCTAGTATAAACAGAGCAACTGTAAACCTTGAGATTACTACTGACAGTACCAATCACAAACACATATCTTTGAGAAACTCTGTAAATAATACGCAAACTGAGCAAATCAAGAGAAAAAGAATATTAGCATCACTGGCAATTAACACTCTCAAAAATCAATCCCGAGTGTTAGTAGAATGCGACAAGGTTCTGAAAAGACAGAAAATTAAACCAATTCCGACAAGTGCATATGAAAGAGGTTGCTCACAGACTAAGGATGAATGACCTCCAAGAAGTCGGCAAAATTGAAGCCCACTTCGTAAACGGGTGTTGGGGATGCACAAATCAACCTTAAACTCCTTCGAGTTTAATCTGATCAGATGGAGCAGCCTATGAGATGAGTACGATGTCTCTGTCAAACCGGATTTACCAATATTGACAATACCGAGGAGAGAAAAATAAGGCATTCGTATTTAAAAATTATATGGATGGAATAGCTATCAAATTTGATACTTGGAGAAAAGTAAATGAAAGAAACTAAACCAGGATATGACAGTACACGGTTTCCACCAGATTCTCGGCCAATTCCCAGTTCCGTCAAAGGGAATTCAGTTTTGTATGCAGATATTGTAAACAATCTTGTAAATATAGGTATCACATTTTGTAATGCCGAAGATTAAACGAGTATATACATTTTACAAATTGACCTTTTTGATCTATTTGACCAATTTTGATCGATTGTGCGTGGACCAATACTATGGGACAATAACGGAGATAACCTTTGAAAAGGCAAGAATCTCCTTGACTGACTTCCCCTTCAATTCAGCAAGCTGCTCTCTGCCTAGGAAAAAAAGTCTTTCAGGTGCTAGGGATGCACAAGTGCAGAGTAGGTGCTCGGTCGTTTCCACCTCTGTTTTACATAGTCTGCAGCTTTGCCAATATTGACAGTAGGCTAACAAGTAGCCTTATATCGCTTTTTTGCAGCTTTATAATTTCATGGGCTTTGTTGTGTGATTCATGGAGCAGCCTTTGGGCCTGCCTAGGACCCTCTTCCTCCCTCCAGGCGATATACTAGCACGATATCAATTAACCCAAGTGGAATTTGTAGTATTTTGTTTTTATAACTAACAAAGTTACTTAAATTAATTATACCTTTATGTAATACTATGCTCTATCTCATTGGTTTACAATCATAAAGTACAGATGACATTGCAAATTTCGAAAAATATACGTCAATTTTCCTTCAGGATAAAAGTCCTTTTTTGTACACTTTACGAAGAATATTTATTTTATGTCAAGCTTAACCGATATGGTTGAATACGTTCAATTGCATATGAAGAACAACAAAGCTTGAAAAACCGAAGTCAAAAGCCTTTTCGGCTTGTTGAATAATTTCAAGATGCTTTCAAAGAATTATATTTGGTTTCCGATTGTGAAATTATGCGAAAATGTCATAGTGCTATTATGAAAGGTCTGACAACTGCTCTTAACGTATTCAAACTTCCGGAAGTACTAAATACTGGAAAGTTACTAGAAGATGAACTTATTCGCTTCTCGGAAGTATATGAAGGTCGATTTTTCCGTAAACAGTTGGGAAAATATAGAAATGTAATGTGTCACTCTGACCTTTGGGCGTCCAATTTTTTTATGAAGTATAAGAACGGGAAGCCGCAACATGTAAAAATAATTGATTTTCAGATAGAGAGATATTTGCCGCCTGCCTTTGACGTATTGAATTTAATTTTATTGAATACAACCTGTGAATATCGGCAAGAAAGTTTGGTAAAATTGCAACAAATGTATTATGTCTTTTTATCGGAATACTTACAAGAATGTGGTGTAAATCCTCAGGAAATTTATACATTTGATGAGTTTATGGAGAGTTTCAAAGAGATTGAATTGATCAATATTTACATGGCAATATATACTATTACTTTGCTATTGAATTCCGATATTAAAGCCAAGGAATATCTACAATCTGATGACTACATGTCCCTTGTATTGGGAGATGGAAGTCCGATGTTTATAAATTGTGCTAATAATGAGAAGTTTAGGAATAAGGTTAGGGTTTGTTTGTTGGATAGGGTTAATTATTTCGAGAATAATTAAGATTTGATTGCCTTCAGGCATCTCTAGGATACTTTTAATTAAGTTTGCAATAAATCATTTTATGTTATCTACATTATTACGTGATTATTATGGTTTATAACGATGCAAGGATGGAAACTGAGAGTTAGTGCACCAATAGCCCTTTACATACGAGTATCGTTCGTTACTTTTCGAATGTTTAAGAAAATGTTGGTTCCAAAGTTTTCTTATTGCATACGTTTTACGAAAATCAACCCATGACGAGGTGCTTTGATTCATTTCCTTACAATTAGTTCTTGTTTAATGCAATTCCGAGCGATTTTGACGCACTCTTGCTGCCAATGTCCTCATAATGTATGAATCATAATAGGAGACCATGATGACTCACACAAAAGTAACAGTGTTAATGCGTTTCATTTGCAGCTTCCAGAAGCGTGCTCCAACGGATTTTGAATTAGAGTGTTCTTCAAAAGCTCCTTTTGATGTATGCATTTAAAAAAAAGTAATAAACTAAACGTTTTTCAAGCTCCATATATATAGCAGACAATTTTTCTTTGGAAATTCTTCTGGAAAATTCTAAAACAGAAATTCAACAAATTTTTAAACATGCTACTGGAGTTGTTAAAGCATGCAGCTATTGCTGTTTTAACCATCCTAAAGTACTTCAAACTGGAAAGTTATTAAAGTAGAAAATTCTACGATTTTGTGATGTCACTAAAAGCATAAAACCCTCGAAAAAATACAGATATGCATGATTTCACCCGAATACCTGGTTTGCAAATAATTTCAACTATTGTAATGAAGTTGGCATAGGGATGAGGGGCGACAAATTTACTTAATTTCACATTGAGAGATACAGTCAATCTTCTTGTGTTCTCTAAGACTACATTATATTCATGGCTATATTTTACTAAACATAATGAGTATACCGAATAAAAATCTTCACAACTTGAACGTTTTATATTTCAATTTCCTTTCAGAGAATTTGGAAGCAGTTGGTAATAATTCTATATATGTATATGTTATACTCTCTAAGACTTTTCCAACAGTTTTATAGATTTTGAAATATTCTGTATTTATCTATAAGTACTCACTATCACACTGGTTTACAATTCTGAACAAAGTACATGTGGCGTTGCAAATTGTGAACAATATACAGCAATTTTTATTGAAGATCGTAGTTGTGTTTTTATAAACTTTACGAGCAATCAATAGTTTATGTGCGGATTCCTTTGGGTCTGGTAGAATACTTTGCAAATAATTAAAAATGTTATATGAATAAAGTGTTTCTACTGACCTTACATTCTTTCTTATTTATAATTTGTCATAAACACATTTTCATATTTTATAACTAGACAAATAGTAAAATTAATAGTCCTATCAATATTTCATAATGTCCTACCACACTCAGTTGTGCCGAGTGGTATACTACTTAAGTCATAAACAACATACAGCAGTCATTTCTATTTCTACGTTTGAGCACGCAAATATGTCCATCAATAAGAAGGAGGTGCAACAAGTTGTGGCAAAAAAGCTAGGAAGTGACAAATTCGAACTTCTTAGCTTCGAATTTATATATTTGCCAAATACTGGTACAACGGGTGATACTTTCCAGTTAATTTGTAAAGTAAAAGAAGAAAATAACCCTACAATAAAAATTCATAAGTATTTTTCGAAGAATAATTCATCGCATCAAACGGTCGGTGAATTACGTGATCAGGTTTTTGCTAAAGAGTTAGCAACATACAATATGTTCAAGGACATAAATCTAGAAGCAATAAACAGATCAATACCTAAGTGTCTCATTTTTAAAGTTGATCAACTTATAATGGAGGACCTTGTCGAAGAAGGATACACAACGTTGTCTACTGAGAAACTACCAACTGAGGAAGAACTAATTGTAGTTCTGAATTCTTTAGCCGGCATGCATGCTGGTTCAATTGCATATGAAGAACAACAACAATTGAAAAACCTTAATCAAATCCCGTTTCGCCTTGATGAAAAATTTCAAGACGCCTTCAACGAAATATACTTTAATTGTAGCTGTAAAATTTCCGAAAATTATCATAATGCAATTATGAAAGGGCTGTCAACTGCTATTAAAGTATTCAAACTTCCGGAAGTGCTAAAAACTGGAAAGCTCTTAGAAGATGAACTTTCTCGCTTCTCGGAAGTATATGAAGGTCGATTTCTTCGTAAACAATCGGGAAAATACCGAAATGTAATGTGTCACTGTGATCTAGGGGCGTCCAATATTTTCATGAAGTATAAGGATGGCAAGCCACAACATGCAAAAATAATTGACTTTCAGATGGAGAGATATTTGCCCCCTGCTTTTGACGTCTTGAACTTAATTCTATTAAATACAACCAGAAAATATCGACAAGAAAATTTGGTAAAATTGCAACAAATCTATTATGATTTTTTCTCGGAATATTTAAAAGAATGTGGTGTAAATCCTCAAGAAATTTATACCTTTGATGAGTTTATGAATAGTTTTAAGGAGATTGAAATCATGAATATTTATATGGCTATATATACTATTTCTTTTATATTATATATCGATATTAAATCCAAGAAATATCTACAGTCTGAGGAGTATATGTCAATTATACTGGAAGACAGAAGTCCGATGTTTATAAATTGTGCTAATAATGAGAAATTTAGGACTAGAATTAGAGATTGTTTGTTGGATATGGTTGATTTTTTCGACAACAATTGAGATTTTATTGCCTTTAATAATTTGATTGCATAAGTAGGAACTTTTTGTTTTTATGTAATATTTTGTTTTCGTAGCAGTATATATTTATAATTATTGTAGTATATATGTTTATATGGAATTTGGCAATTTTGTGTGAAGTTGAATTACATATTTGAGAGCAAGTATTTTGTGATCAATTTTTCTAGCTCATTCACACAACTATTATCATACAGTTTTATTTGAACGACCCATGAACATAACACGCATAACACGTGGTTGGTAGCGCGTTGAGCCGGTGTCCCAAAAATCGTCGGTTCGAACCCGGTCGGGAGCTTCAAATTTTCTCTTTTCGTGTTAAATTTCAATTTCAAATAAATAAATGTTTTTGTAGAAAAATTCATTAATTGTGCTAAATGATTATATGGTCTTCTTTGATATGTCAATGCTAGCAAGTCTGGGGTCGTTCAAATAAGACTGTATAATAGTAGTTGTGTGAATGAACTAGGAAAAATCATCACAATGTACTTGCTCTCAAATATGAAATTATTATAGTAGTTATTTAACGTGATCGGATATAATGATAATTCCAACCTCCCTAAAATACTCGGGACTGGAAAGTATTACAGGAGAAAATTCGAAGTTTTTGGGAATTATTTGCTGTTATAGATTCCATTTTATTGATAGAAGTTTTGAATTACAAATCCTTTGTGCATGATTTGGAAAAATTTGATAGAATGGATGTTTACACTTTCCGAGAATTTTGATACAGTATTAAAAATATGAAAATAAACTATTTATATTTATCCACTACTGTGGATATTGCATTAGTTTACAATTTTAAGCAAAGTAATTGTAGACTTTAGTACCTGATGATATCCAACGATGAAAAGTGCATATTGTACGCAAAATATAAAGTCAGGTTCGTAAAAATAACTCCGTCTGTTTTTAAAATATTAAAATTGCTATGCCAATAAATAGTTTCTACTGACCTTACGTTATTATAATATGCCACAAACTGCTGATGGTATTATTTATGAAGAGCAAAACACATCATAAAATATTGATAAAATACTAGTATATTAATAGTTTTTTTTTCGGAAGTTGTTTTGAAAGTATGCTAGAAAGTGTACACGTTTTTGAACCATGCTTCTGGAGTTGTTAAGGCATTTTGCCATTGATTTTTTAACCTGCCTAACGTACTTAAAACTGGAAGGCTATTAAAGGAGAAAATTCCAGGAATTTGGGCAAAGTGAGAGATATATTCAATCTTATTTTGTTATCGTAGACTACATTTCATTCATGTCTTAGGCTAAATTCTACTAAACACAACGAGAGAATACCGAATGAACAATCTTCACTACTTCCTTTCGAATAATTTGGCACCATTTGGTATTAATCCGTTAGGGGAAAAACGAGGCAGGAAGAAAGGTCTGAATGGGAGAAAGTTACAGAAAGTGTTGGCTGTGCGGAATAGGGTATGACACGCGGGAGCACCTGGCGTGAGAATGCATAGGAATTAATGAGCGATGGGCAATAGGTCTGAAAGGAGATGTGAATGTTGTAAGGGGGTGGTTGGGGAGAGATGGAATGGGGTGGCTAGGGTCTCGGTCATTATGAAGGAGAAGGAAAGAAGAAGGAATACTGTGCAGTAAAGAGATGGAGGCAGGGGTCAATGAGTTTTATGTTTTGTTATTGTTTTTAATTGTATTTATTTATAGAATTTATTTTTATCATCATATGTATTTTAATTGAAATGGAAAAGAAATGTGGGATGCGCGAAACCGTGGGTTAGAAGTATGCCAATAAAGGTCTTATCTATGGTATTAATCCAGTGAACTGTCCGAAAATTCTTAGAAAGTGTAAATTCTAAGAATGTTTGGACACTTTTAAACAGTTTGAGATATTCTGAATTTAGCTAGTACTATTGAATATCCCTCTGGTTTACAATTCTGATCAAAGTGCAGGAGCGTTACAAATTCCGAACAATGTACAGCAATTTTATTTGACGAGCGTAGCTCTCTATAAACTTTACGAGTAATGCCTATTTTATGTCGTGAGTTTCAGAAACCTTCTGACTTCACATTCTTTCTTATTTATAATGTATCGTAAACACTTACTATATTTAGGAACTAGACAAAATAGTAAAATAGTCTTATAAACATGTTATAATCAGTAATGCCAAGTAGTATACTGCATAAGGCGTACACAACATACAGTGATCATTTGTACTTCTTCATTTGACTAAACAAGTATGTCTATCGATAAGAAGGTAGTGCAACAAGTTGTGGTGAAAAAGCTAGGAACTGATAAATTCGAACTTCTTAGCTTCGAATGTAAAGATTTGCAAAATGCTGGAATGATGGGCGATCACTTCAAGTTAATTTGCAAAGTAAAAGAGGAAAATAGCCAAAGTATAAAGAATCATACGTTTTTCTCGAAGAGTAAAACCCCGTATGAAAATATAAGCCAAGAATTATGCAATGATATTTTCGCTAAAGAGATTTCAACATTCCACATGTATCACACTATCAATCATGAAGTTCTCAATAGCTCAATACCCAAGTGTCTCTATCTTAACGATGATCAACTTATTCTGGAAGATCTTACTGAAGAAGGATACATAACTTTGTCTACTGAACAATTGCCAAGTGAGGAAGAACTAATAATAGTTCTAAAATCTTTAGCCAGTGTACATGCTGCTTCAATTGTGTATGAAGAAGAGCAAAGCTTGAAAAATCTTAATCAAAAACCGTTTCGCCTGGATGAAGAATTTAAAGATGTCTTCAAAGAAGTGTACTTTGATTATAGTCTTATATTTATCAAAAAATATCATCTTGCATTTATGAAAGGACTGGAAACTGCTATTAAAGTATTTAATCTTCCGAAAGTGCTAAAAACTGGAAAGTTATTAGAAGATGAACTTTGTCGCTTCTCGGAAGTATATAAAGGTCGGTTTTTGCGTAAGCAATCAGGAAAATACAGGAATGTATTATGTCACTGTGATCTTTGGCCGTCTAATATTTTTGTGAAGTATAAGAACGGCAAGCCACAACATGCAAAAATAGTTGACTTTCAGTTAGAAAGATATTTGCCGCCTGCTTTCGACGTCTTGAACTTAATTTTATTGAATACAACCAGAGGATATCGACAAGATAGTTTGGTAACACTGAAAATAATCTATTACGAGTTTTTATCGGATTATTTAAAAAAAATGTGGTGTAAATCCTGAGGAAATTTATACTCTTGAAGAGTTTATGGATAGTTTTAAGGAGATTAAAATCATCAATATCTATAATGCTATAGTTACTATTACTTTGCAATTGAATTCCAGTATTACAGCCAAGGAATATATGCAGTCTGATGAGTATAAATCAGTTATATGGGAAGACCGAAGTCCAATGTTTATAAATTATGCTGCTGGAAATAATGAGTTTGGGAATAGGATTAGAGATTGTTTGTTGGATATGGTTGATTTTTTCGAGAACAATTGAGTTTTTATTTTAAATATACCTAAAGATATATAGGTTCTTATAATAAAAATAAATATGTTATCTTTATTCATTATCTTGGTTATTATCGTTTGAGTATTAAAGTATTATTAACGAATTCCTGAGTTTTTTTTATTGTATTTTTGGTCCTGAGACCTGGCCATCGATAATATTGGTCCTTCAGCCTGGATTTACATTTTTTTTTGTTTTTAGTGTATTCATATTTACATGTTATTATTGTGATTGTGATGTTGTTATTGTATCGTGTGTGTATTGCCTGTTGTGGGTTACGCACATTTTCGATTGTTGATTTTGAGTGTGATTTTTGAAGTTGATCTTTTCATGTGTAGTTTTTATAGGTGACCCCGGTGACTCGAACCCGTCTGACTGCGTGGTAAGCCGAAGCACTACCGGCTGTGCTGCCCAGGTGGGCGAATTCCGGGGTTTAAACTCCTCATTACTTTTTTATAATGCCTTGTTCTGAACCAGTTTTCAACGAAAATACTAAACCATCACGGTTTTGAGTTTTATTTCTGTGTTTAACAAAGATTTACATTCAGCTATGGAAAGGTAAAAGAAAAAGAAGAAGCAACATTAATAGCCTTTAACATTGACAGATATATTTCACCTACCTAAGATGCCGTAGACCACATTTTATTATTTTAGAAAGCAATGGAAGTTACCTAAATGTTTCATTATTCTCATAGCATAAATGCTACATTGCAACTCAAAAATGTTACAAGCATAATTTATGTTTATGAAGTTGACACACTAAATCGCCCCACTTTTAATACGACTTTATAATATTTAACTATGTTATCGTATGTTTCACTTTATTTCACCATATATTTTTACTACGAAACTAGCTACAGTCCCCAAAAAAATCGGATACTCGTACAGTACCATCAAATCGCCTGAGCAACATAAATGTCTGTTCACGAAAATATGGTGTTAGAAGTTATACGCAATAAATTACAACATGATACCTTTCGGCTCAAAAGTTATACCTGCAAACCTGTCGACGTTAATGGAATGATGGGTGAATATTTCACATTATCTTGCATAGTCGACGAACAAGGGGAAAGTACATCAAAAGGGAAACAATGCAGATTCTTTGTTAAGAAACGAAGTCGATATGAAGAGATATTAACAAAAGATATAACAGATGCTGTTTATAGTAAAGAGATGACAACTTTTCAAATGTTTAATACGATCAATCTTTCAAGTTTAAACATAGGAGTCCCCAAGTGTTTTTACTGTGACGATCTGCAGATTATTCTTGAAGATCTTGTTGTAGAAGGTTACCAAAACCAATCACCTTATCGCATTGCTACTGATGATGAACTTGAGGTCACTTTGAAGACTTTGGCAGGGATACATGCAGCTAGTATAGCTTATGAAGAACAGGAGACTGCTAAAAATGTGAAGAAAGACCCCTCACGACTTAATAAAGAGTTTCCAAATGTATTCCAAGAAATTTATATGAACGGAGACTATAAATAATCAATAGTTTTCTTCGAGGCTGTCATTAAAGGCCTTCATACAGCTTTAAAAGTTTTTGAACTCCCCGAAATTTTGAAAAATGGGAAATTGTTGAAAAATGAGATAAATCGTTTTTGGGATTTGATAGATCCTAAAATCGGTGTGAAGCCATCAACGAAATACAGGAATGTGATATGTCATTCAGATCTGTGGGGATCGAACATTTTTATTAAATTTATTAAAGATGGGAAAGCACAACAAGCGAAAATAATTGACTTTCAATGTGGCGGTTATATGCCTCCGGCTTTAGATGTTTTGGATTATATTCTCCTGAATACAACTCGAGAGTATCGAAAAAAGAACACATTGAGGTTGAAGCAGATGTACTATGACTTCTTCAGTAAATATTTGGAAGAATATGGGATAAATCCTTTGGAAATTTGCGCATGGCAGGATTTTTTAGATAGTTTTAAGGAGATTGAAATGTATGCTATTTATTTGGGAATAAAGACGATTCCAATGGTGTACAATTCTGAGCGAAGTGCAGGAAATGTTGTCAATTCCGATGAGTTTAAAAATATTTTAAATGAAGATCGTAGTTTACTCTTAAGTGGACTTGGTAATAATAGTTATTATAAAGAAAGGGTTAAGGATTGTTTGTTAGACATGGTTGAATATTTGGAAAATAATTAAAATAGTTCGTGTTCTTTTAAATAAAGATATATAGGTTCTTTTAATAAAAAAAGTTTTCGAAGAAGATATAAAACTATCATGTTTTTGCTTTGTTCTTATTCCTGCGGTTATTAGGTTATATTTGCATACACCAAAGTGAAAGGAAAAAAAACAAGGAGCAATATTAATCGCCTTTCAAATTGAGAGATATGTTTCACCTGCCTTGAATGCTGTAGACAACAATTTATTATTTCAAAAACAATGAAAATGACACAAAGATTAGGATTAGGTGATTAGGAGTTATTATTTTTAAAGTATGCATGCTAGTTTGCAACTCAAAACACATTTCAAGTATAATTTATGTTTATGAAGTTGACATACTAATTTGCCCTACTTTTAACCCGACTTATATTTAACTTCGTTATCATGCATTTCACCACATATTTTTACTACTAAACTAGCTAATATTCGCAAAAACTTTGTACTTGAACATTACTTTCAGAAATGTCTCTAGGCGAAAACGTAGTCTTAGAAGTTATACGCAATAAATTGCAACATGATATTTTTCGGCTCAAAAGTTATACCTGCAAACCTGTCGACGTTAATGGAATGATGGGTGAATATTTCATATTAACATGTTCAGTCGATGAGAAAGGAGAGATTACATCAAAAGAAAAACAATGCAGATTCTTTGTTAAGAAGCGAACCCCATATGAAGAGGTATTAACAAAAGATATAATTGATGCTGTTTACAGTAAAGAGGTGGAAACATTTCAAATGTTTAATGCGATCAATCTGCCAAGTTTGAACATAGGAGTCCCCAAATGTTTTTATTGCGATGATCTACATATTATTCTTGAAGATCTTGTTAGTGAAAATTACCAAAATCTAACACCTTATCGCGTAGCTACTGAAGAAGAACTTGAAGTCATTTTGAAGACTTTGGCTGGGATACATGCAGCTAGTATAGCTTATGAAGAACAGGAGACTGCTAAAAATTTGAAGAAATGGCCTGTTAGACTTAATAAAGAATTCCCAAAAGCGTTTCAAGAAATTTATATGAATGCTGACTATCAACAAATAATAGTCTATATACAGGCTGTCATTAAAGGTCTTCATACAGCTTTTACAGTATTTGAGCTACCTGAAATTCTCAAAAATGGGAAGCTTTTAAAAAATGAGATAAAACGTATTTGGGATTTGATAGATCCTAAAATTGGTGTGAAGCCATCGACGAAATACAGGAATGTGATATGTCATTCAGATCTGTGGGGATCGAATATTTTTATAAAGTATAATGAGGATGGGAAGCCACTACATGCAAAATTAATTGACTTGCAATGTGCTGGTTATATGCCTCCAGCTTTGGATGTTTTGGATTATATTCTTCTGAATACAACTCGAGAGTATCGGAAAACGAATCTGTTGAGGCTGAAGCAGATGTACTATGAATTCTTCAGTACATTTTTGAAAGAATATGGATTAAATCCTTTGGAAATTTATACCTGGGAAGATTTTTTAGATAGTTTTAAGGAGATTGAAATGTATGCTATTTATTTGGGAATAAAGACGATTCCAATGGTGTACAACGCGGAACGAAGTGCTGGAGACGTTGCTAATTCTGATGAGTTTAATTTTATTTTAAATGAAGATCGTGGTCAACTCTTTAGTGGACTTGGAAATAATAGTTATTATAAGGACAGAGTCAAGGATTGTTTGTTAGATATGGTTGAATATTTAGAAAATAATTAAAATGCTTCGAGTTTTTTCGACGTCGTATGGCTTTCTTCCTAATTAGGATTAAATAAAATGCTTCATCAAATTATCCTCTATTGGGATATGGTTAATTAAGAATAATAATACAATATTATGGATTTGAACGTGGAACCCCCTATATGATACGCAGTGATCTTACCAACTGGAATTGTTGCGAACCGATGGCTCACTGATAAGGCCATAACCTAAGTTTACAATATTTTATGTTTCGGGATGTTTTATGTGGAATTTTCCGCATTTTTATGAATGAAGCCAAGTTATTTGGTCTAGAGTTCAGTTCTTCCAAAAAGTATGTAAAGTGGAGCTATTTGTCACACTTCGATAATCTCAGGGCTATTAAGCCCTTTATATATAAGCACAAGACGCCCAGAGAATAAAGTGGTTGACACGACGGACAAGGTGCCAGCATAGGTCTGGCTTTTCTCACCACCAGACAGGGTCTCCGTGGACACATGTGGTGCTGCTCGGCTTTTGCGCTTAGGTCCGAGATTGGATACACCCGGAGTCTCAGAGAGAGAGAGAGAGAGAGAGAGAGAGAGAGAGAGAGAGAAAGTGAGAGCCAGCGTGTGGCAGGGTGTGCCCGAATGCGTGAGAAGCGTGGTGTGAGTTCTTAAGCCTGATCTCTTTAGGCATGCAATATCAAAATTTCTATGATAAGTCTTTTCCGAACGAATAATGTGGTTCTTTGCCTAATCAATTACAAAATCAAAAGTTAGCGACATATTTTATGAAATGAAATATATATAAGTAATTAAATCTATTGCAAAATATATTATTTTATTATCTCATATAATCTTGCACATTTAACAATAAAATGTCATATCTTACAGTCCTATAAAAATAAATGTTAGTATTTAGTGAACTTATCAGAATGAACATTAGGTATTTAAGTCATATTTCCCAAAAAAGCGAAGTACATTTTAACGCAATTTTCTCTGAGGTTAACTCAAAAATGACTCTAACCAAAGCGAAAGTCTTAAAAATCCTACAAAATAAATTTGGTCATAATAATTTTGAATTAAAAGACTACCTCTACGAACCTAAAGAAGCAGATGGAATGCTAGGTGAATATTTTAGTCTCACCTGTAAAGTTGACCAAGAAGGAGATACATCAAAGGAACATTACTTTTTTATAAAGAAGAAGCCCCCATTTAAATACGAAGAGATCGCAGAGGCCAATGACAGTGTTTTCATTAAAGAGACTGAAACATACCGCATGTTTAGAACTATCGACATGCCCACACTTAATTCTGGTGTTCCACGATGCTATATTGCCGACGATCAGAATTTGGTTCTGGAAGATCTTACTACTCAAGGTTATGAAAATCAGACATCCTATCGAGTTGCTACAAAAGAAGAAGTTCATGTAGTCTTAAAAACTCTAGCAGGTATACATGCTGCAGGAATAGCCTATGAAGAGCAACAAACTTCCAAAAATCCTGGAGGACAAGTTTTTAGACTTAACCATGCCTTTCCAGAAGCATTAATAGAATTATACATGGTTAATAATCCTATCTCTATAAGTTTTCTGGATGCAACTCTGAAAGGTTGTATTTCAGGCATTAAAGTATTCAACATATCGGAAGTTCTAAAAACAGGAAGGAAATTAAAGGATGAAATTCTGAAATTTCGAGAGATATTCGAACATAGGTGTTTCAAACCATCAACGAAATATAGAAACTGTTTGATACATTGTGATCTTTCGGCTTCGAATATTTTTATTCGATATGATAAGGATCGGAAACCGGAACATGCGAAAATTGTCGACTTTCAAATTGAGAGATATGTGCCTCCAGCTTGCGACGTCCTCAATTATATTTATTTAAACACAACTAGAGAATACAGAAAGGAGAATCTTCTTAAATTGAAATTACTTTATTACGATTTCTTTTCTAAATATTTGGAAGAGTATGGTATAAATCCTTTGGATATTTATACTCTTCAGGATTTTTTGGATAGTTTTGAAGAGGTCGAAATATATGCTGTTTTCTTGGCGGTTTATACAATTCCGGTAGTTTGTAATTCAGATTGGACTGCTAGTGATATCGCAAATTCTGGACACTTTCAATCAGTTATTACAGGTGATCGGAGTATACTGTATACGGATTTTACGAATAATAGGTATTATATGGATAGACTTAGGGATACTATGTTGGATGTTGTAGAATTTCTTGAAAATAATTGAAATTTTGAGAGAAAAAAATGAAGACAATTAGTTTTAATAAAGTCTTTGCGAAATTGTATTATTTGTAATCGAGAAATAAATGATTATACAAGTGTTTGTGCGCAAGCGTCTTTACGAACTTATTATGCCGTTAGTTGTAAGTTCTCGTAGCCCTACTTAAGAAATGATGCCCAAATTAGGATCGGATCTTCAAAATAACGGTTTGACTTATTTTAACTGATATGTCCGAAACACGACCAGATACCACGACTACCAGGCGAAATGTTAGTCTAACAAACAATTCAAGTAAGACAGAAATTGTAAGAAATTGTCAGAACGAGAGATTTCAAAGAACTACAAGATAGAAAATGTTGTTGACTGAACGGAACGCAAACTAAAGGAATGGAATAATAATATAGAACGTATAGCTCAATCTTCTCACGAAAGAAATTTAAAGATAGACAGTAAATATTTCTAAAATACAGTCGTTATAGATTTCCAGGATAATAATTAATTTAGGTCATAATTCTCTAGTCTGCCGTGCATAATAATTTTTAGAACAAATGATAATTTGTGTCTCTGTGAAAACCTGCTTCTGAGCTCACAAGACCCAGGAAACAACTATGAAAGATTAAACGTTCTCTAGATAAACTCAGAACTCTCACTATCACGAAATAGAAACAAAAATATAAACACAAAATACAATATCATAATTTAGCATCAAACATCTTTAAGATGAACAATAAAGCCATATAACTTTCAAAGCTAATATTTAAATACCTTATCGTTAGAAGCAACAACATAACTGTTGCTTCCAAGCAAAAGAGACAAGTCGCTAAAATTAACTTAATATGAAAACATGCCTTTATCTAAAACGCAGATCTTAAAAGTCCTTGAAAATAAATTGGCAAATGGCAAATTTGATCTGAAGGACTTTAAATGCGAGTCATTCGAAACTGATGGAATGATTGATGAATTTTGGTTGCTCACTTGTAACGTTACCGCACAAAATGATTCCTTGGCCACAAAATATAATTTCTCTTTGAAGACGAGACGAGCAAATCCATTTGATAAAGTGGATGTACTATATCGAAAAAAAATTATTAAGGAGGCAGCCACCTTCCAAATGTTTAAAGATATCAATCTTCTAGCACTCACAACTGTTTGGTCCTTGAAAACCTTGTCAGTGAAGGATATCAAGTTCAATCATCTTATGGCATTGCTACAGAAGAAAAGGTATACTTGGTCTTGAAAACTCTGGCTGGTAAAAATGCTGCAGGAATTACCTATGAAGAACAAAAAATTTCTAAGAATCCAGGAGGTAAACCTGTGAAACTTTCTGATGTATTCCCTAAAGCTTTAGTTGAATTATACATCACTCCAGAATATAAAGATTCTCGAGCTTTCATAAATGCAACTCTTAACGGTGTTAAGACAGCCATACAAGTTTTCAACCTACCGGTAGCCTTCAAGACTGGGAAACTATTACAGGATGAAATTCTTAGATTTCATGATATGTACAATCCTGACAAGTCTTTTAAGCCATCGTCAAAATACCGAAATTGTTTGAGTCATGGTGATCTTTAACCGGCAAATATCTTCATTAAATATGATAAGTCTGGGAAACCAGAACAGGCA
The DNA here is from genome assembly GCA_027575185.1 of Mimaenictus wilsoni. Taxonomy (NCBI): domain Eukaryota; kingdom Metazoa; phylum Arthropoda; class Insecta; order Coleoptera; family Staphylinidae; genus Mimaenictus; species Mimaenictus wilsoni. Next base: position 732 of record JAODAC010016162.1, on the reverse strand, counting down.
AAACTCGTTGATTTTCAAAGCGAGAGATATATGCCTCCCGTGTTTGATGTTTTGAACTATATTTACCTAAATACGACCAGGGAGTATAGGCTGAAGAATCTTCTGAAGTTGAAACAGACTTATTACGACTACTTTTCTGAATATTTGAAAAAGTATGGTGTTAATCCTTTGGAGATATATACTTTTCAAGATTTTTGCTTAGTTTTAAAGAGATTGAAATGTATGCTGTTTTCATGGCAATTCATACAATCCCTGTGGTTTATAATTCTGAGTATACTGTACTTGATATTATAAAATCTGGAAAGTTTGAATCTATTATTATGGGAGATAGAAGTACCCTCTTCAGGGATTTTACTCATAATCAATATTTTTTTCTGTAGAGTTCGAGATTGTTTATTGGACATGGTTGAATATTTAGAAAATAATTAATTTGGTTAAAATATATAAATAACATATAAAATAAATTCGTAAAGAAACCCTAAATTTGAGGCATGCTTCGATTAAAAATGAAGAGAAAAAAAATTTACAATAGTGCCCGCTGAGCCCACCCCTCTTCAACTTGTGTTAAGTGAGATGGATCAGGTACTGCGAAAGGGGCAAGATGAAAGGGTGGTACTGGGAAGAAAAGGTATGGATTCTGGCATATGCTGATGATATGGTTGTGTTGACGAAGCGAAAGGAATGTATGCAAGAGGTATTAACAAGGAATGAAAGGTATATGTACATATGTAC
>JAODAC010016141.1:0-21608 GCA_027575185.1 Mimaenictus wilsoni | reverse complement strand
AGGTGACTGGACTGATAGGAGAGGCTGGAAGCTGGGAATCGGAAGGCGCAGGACGCTATGACACCGACTTATATATACAACTGATTTGAATAAAAATTTAAAAAGTGCAGACATACCTGGAAACATTATATTGTGTTTACTACTTACAACATTCAATTAATTACAGACTATTTCAAGAGGTAAGGAATGAAAATGTTTCTACCTTCTTTATTCACTTTGACTGCTTTAAATACTTCCATATGATAAAGTAGAGAGAGTCGAGAATGCATCAATATGAGCGTATTTGCAAAGTCAAGATCGTTCGCCGTTTGCTGCCGAGGCTCGTTTGTGTGCATATATTCTGAACTCTATTCCTTACGGGAGCCTCAGGCGTTTTGCTGAATAAGCGGCCAGGGCAAAGCTTCAGTTATACGCCCACAAAGTACAAACAATATGCAACAGGACTCGTAAGTTGTACACAATATCTTATACAACAAGGGCTTACAATGTTGCACTTAGAAAGAGAGGAGAGATTATACTGAACTTCCTGCGGGAATGATCCATTTGAATTGTGCAATATTGCGCAAGAACTTAAGTATTCAAGAGCCTTGAGGCGACTATGCAGTTCGTATCTCACCAATACCCCTCTCTTCTGTGCTAAGGATCCCAGCCGTAAATGTCTAAAATTTGTGAGTTTTAAAATAAATTCTTAATTTTAACTTACAATTCGAATATTTTCAAATTTCTGCCTTCCCTTTCTGCCCGGTAAGTTCGCAAGGCCATGAAACTTTACCTTTATAAAAACCATTAATCGTGATAATAGTTGTGATACAATTAGAATTTTACATTCATCCTAAAAATGGCGATCATCTAATTATAAGTAGTGGTTTCTTGGTCATCATTTCAGTAAAGAATGGTTGCAAATGTGCACTGCGCCAATATACATAATTGCAAGTTACTTCTTGGAAAAGTGAAGTAAAAAAAAGCTCAGAAACTGTCATGTTATATCTTCTTGTTGCACCAAAATATGATACGCTTATTTCCATTTAAATTTTCATAATTGAGTTCTGAACACCCAGAAACATCAAATGTCAGAACGATACAAGTGTGGAAACGGCGATTTTGTGCACGCTGCTGTAAACGACACGAGCGTAGCTACTGCCGCTGCCAGAATTGCACCAAGAGCCGTTATGACTTGAGTATCGTCCGGTACTTTTTAAGCAAGGTTTGATAAAATATATAAATCTTAATATATCTTTATATATCTTAATATATCTTTATATATCTTAATATATAAATCTTAATAATACAAGACCATGACGACTAAAACAAAAGTACGCACATTAGTATATTATTATCATTAGTTGCTTATTAAACGCTGCAACTAGCGATTTTGACGCATGCTTACTGCAACAGTTATGTTTGTTCCGAAGTGTTCTTACTGTATAAATATTAATAATAGAAGGTCATGACGACTAAAACAAACTTTCGTTCGTTAATGCATTTCACTGGTTTCTCCTAATAATTTTTATGCACACTTACTGCTACATGCCTGTTTCCAACCGCCCTAGCGTACGGAAAAGCAACCTTTCGATACCTACATACGAAATTAGTATATTATGTAACAAGAGGAGTAAACTGCACATTACGCACGAACAGAAGTTACACCCTGTAGTACTCTGAGAATGAGTCATATGCTGATTGCACTTGAGTATCGCACTATGCTTCACATACAACCATTTTGCTGTAACGTCCTTCCGTGTATATTTTCGTGAAACAATATTGGTCAAATAGGCGCTGGGTGTTATTGGTCCTTAACACAGCACTGTGTATACAGAGGCTAAAATGAACGGTGTCGAGCGTACAGAGGATAAACACACGGCGTGAAGAGAGCCGTGCGTAAGGAGTGGCTTTCTTAATCTGTACTATGCGGAATATGCGAAATTGCAACTCATGCGAGTGAGAAGAGGGCATTCCATGCGAGTTATACAGTTTACTTTTAGCATTACTCTTTTACTATGTTCTACGTCTCTATGGGTTAAAATAACAATTTTTTAATTAAAAACGATTCTGAAATGTGTACATTATAGAAGAGGAGTATAAAAAGAATTCTATAAATGGAACCTCTTCACAGATTTTAAACCCGATAGAGGGTTATTATTGCGATTTTTTTTTAAATATATACAACAACAAATTACAGTTCTCTTTTCTGCCTGACAATCTGCAACTTTAAACTAAGTTCTATTTCAGTCAATAGATTAATTTGGTTAGAATTATAAAAATCCTAACATAAAGGCAATATCTTATAATATAATTTATCTTAAATTTAGAGGTTAATGACTGATATATGAAATAAACTGAATAATTTTCAGAAAGACCTCTTTGGATAAAATTGTCCGGAATTTTAGTTCAAAGGAGCTTCATATTTTTTTCAGTCAGAAAATATGACATTATAAAGAGATGCAATTTAATACTATCATTGTTGTTTTTCAGAGTTTATCCATTAAACCCGGTCGACCCCAGGTCCGTGTTTTGATTTTGCCCATTTTTCCAACCCCAGTTTTGGTTATTGAAATCAGAGCGTTAGTTTACACCCCTGCAGCCATAACCGTGGCGAACAATTTCCAACCTAAAACAAGTTGTTGCGCGTGTTGTTTCGCCGGCCGCTTTTCACTGCTGAAAACCACCGGTTTGAAAACGGGCGCAGCAAACTGCAAGTGGAAGTAATAGTGGTAGTTTTGAATAGTTGGCCCACTGTGAGTCATGTCTCGCAAGCCTCTCACATAGGCACATGGAAACAGTGTTGATGTAGCTAGTTACAAGTTTTCCACCAACGTGGATGGTGGTTGTCGAAATGAAACTTGGAATTCCCTACACATACACTCCTGGAGGTGGCTTTAGAGTCAGGGGGTGGGAGCATTGGGTATCTCTGAGGCCATTGTACCCGGTCGTGGCTGGGGAATATTTATGCCCGGCATGCTTGTACAATTCAACTATTCAGCAAATATGGCACCAGAATAGCGATAGCGGTGGTCCGGAATGCACGACTCCAGTATATTTCAACCGGCGTCAGCCAGCCGCTCAGCGCAACTTTCGAATTGTGTTTTTATTTATGACTTTTATTCGTTACTAACTTCATATGAATGTTAAGCAGTTTATTGTGTAGATTATGAAACAAGTTCTAAATTAATTATTCTCTTAGTCCATTCTACACTTTCATTATTAAGGCATTAAAATACGCATAAACATGAAAGGGAGGAGTGGGGGGAAATCTAGAACTTTCATATTATATCCACTACTGAACTACTGAAACAAAACGTAAAACATACGACTTTATCACCCATTTCTCAGCAGAAAACTTCTGAAAACTTCTATCTCCTCTACAATAAATAACACAATTTCTCTATTCTCACTAGATATAATTCCTAACTTTGTGATTTATAGTCCAGATTCTTTGAAAAATATCAAATGGCTATAAAAGCACCTAATACCAAAGCATTGCAGGCAGTTTCTTTGAAGTACCTTGGAAGATAATTAATTTGAGGTATTTTTCTGTCGTGTTCAACATCTAACCGCCGACTTTATAGTAATTTAAATTTTATGCCTTGCGGCATCGCCGCTGCGACGGCGATCTGCCTTAGCATTTTCCATAAACATCGCTGTTAACTTTGCGTTTACAACCGTCTTGAGTTTATCATCCATAAACACATTTTCTATAAATTTTATATTGTGCAGATAATTTTATATTGTACGCACTTTTATTTGCAATGAATTCGTAATATCCTTCAGGAATTTCCATTTTATTTTATGTAATTAGCCCCATTAAAATATATTACATTTTAATTTTATTTCATGGTAGATAAATTATCGAAGCAATACATTAATATGTATCTGCTTTAATGGAGAATTAATTCACTATTATTTGTTTAATGTTTATTTGTTGAATTTCATTTTATAATGTTTAAACCTATCCAAATCTAACTAAATCTCACCAATGTAATCCAATTAGATTCAATGACGGTTTTCAACCTGAAACCTGACATGTCATAACCTCACATAACCAAACTTAAACTAAGTTTACCTAACCTAACCTAGCCTAACACACCGTAACAAAACTTAATCTAATATAACCAAATATCATCTACCCTCATCTAAACCAAAGGAAGAGACTTTTATAATCAGACAATTTTCATTTAACGCAGAGAATTTTAATTTATTTGCCATTTCTAACAAACTTAAACCAACTAAAATATGAAAATGTTCCATAATATTACGTGCCAAATCCTCTTACGATGTTGTCGCTCGGAGAGCGAACGAGCGCACGAATTAATTTCCGGGGGTGGCTGAAAATTCCGAACCTGGAAGCAGACCACCCGCAACCACCCGCCCCATTGAGTCGAAGCCCCACCTAACGGGCAATCTCGTTTCGATCTCACCTGCTGAACTATTTGCACTAGTAAGACGGCCTTGGCAAAACACGACGCAGTTTTACCGTCGCACGTGTTCGCTTCATGGTGTTGCGAGCGTGTAGAACAGGCTGCAACCTTTCGTAGAGAGCATCCCGGCACTCATCCAAGTGTGCGGCTGTCGCCGCCTGCGTCGTCGACGCTTTTCGGATGGCATGCGATACCGTGCCGCGCCGTAATGTTATTATTCCGTTTCTCATTTCGTCGCTAGAGTTAAAAGGACGCGAAGTACGTACTTGTATATTCAAGTACGAGTACGAAGTGTCTACTTAACGAAAGGAATATTTTAATTTTTTATTATTTCGACGGGCAATTTTGAGGCGTAAACTTTTTATTACTTCCTATATTTTAAATACAAAGTAGGTTTATATTTTCTAACTTCTTTCAATGGACAAATGTGAGAATATTATATGAAAAAGTTATTTTTAATGTTTAAAAGTGAAAATGGATCCTGCAAATTTGATTATAATGTAGTCAGACTTTTGGGACTTACACGCTGGACTTACATCAATGAGAAACTGAAGAAATGAGCAGGTACGGTATATTATTTAGTAAAGGTAAAAGGACGTAAGTAATGTCATTACCTATCCAAAATTTTTGGCCCATTTCATGAAGTAAAATATATTTTCCTGGAAAAATAATCAGTTTATAGTGCACTTCCTTGTTTTCAGGTTTACATTTTACAACTTGTTTATTATTCACAATAATAACTAGCAATATAAATACTTTAAATGTTTTTAATACTGTAAAGTTGATTATACGGAAGACCCCTTGAGTTCGTAGTAGTATTATTGATAAAAATGATATAAGGAAAACCATCGTTTCATGTCCATTAACAAAAACAAAAACTGATATAAAAAGTACTTCATTAGGAGTAAAATTTATAATTAATCAGTTTATTTAAGAGTATGCTTTCTACTTGCTATCCCGTAAATAACAATTAAGTTTGCAGCTTAAATTGACAAATACAATGACATTATATGCACAAGTTTAATTGAATGTTTATAAGTGAAATCGAACAGTGAAAAGTTGGATATAATTCTGGAAATGTATATCCTGAGGCAAATTGCGATTCCTAGAAAAGGCAATTATTCCTGTCTTTATTCCTAACTTCAATAGGACCCGAACCTGTCTGAAGTTCGAGTCCTATTGACTGAAGTTTTAGGTCAATACCAATTTAGATTTAAACACTTACTGACAAATTCAGTTGGGTTGTATCTACTCGGATACTTGTTCAAAAAACTTACTGAATCACTATTTTAGATTCTAAGAGAAACATGCTTACAAATCTAATTTGCATAGTATTAAACAAAAGATGTTTATTGCCATCAATGACCTCAGCCAGATATCCTTATCTCTGTAATCAGTAGCACAATAGAATGTATGCTACTAATGGAATATCCATTAGGCACACTAGGCACGAACCTACAAAGGGCCGTTGTGCCGCAATGAACATAGGGGTTACCCCAGAATTCAACTTACCTTTCGCAACTTCTTTTCAAATACTACTTAGAAATATTTGTAAATGTGCATTATTGGCTTGTTTTAAAATTATCATACTGAGATGTGAAAGGTCGCGGGGCCATATCTAAAGGGCTTTGTCGAGTTAACCAGCGGAATAAACACGAAGAAACTCACAAAAACTAGATTCGAGACACGACGACAGGAGAGGTTAAAATGTACTTAAATGCTCATAATGATGTCCGTCGACTTCTTTAATAGTCTCATCATTTCAAGTAAAAATCTAGATCGTGAAAACACATTTAGTAGAAAATAGCAATTCCACCAAGGAGTGGAAAACTAATTATATCACTAACATTTCCCCCTAATTACATTTTGAATATCTACATTTTTTTCGTGGAGAGCTTATTTTTTCACATATTCATGTGTAAAAGCTCATATTATTAGGTTTTGTAGTTAATTTCTAGTGGGATTTTCATCAACTATCATTTCAAAATTTTGAAGTTGTTGCAATGGCTCTACAAAACTATAAAAATATAATATACACATACGCATTGCAGTGGCTTACCAAATAACCGCCGACGTTTTTTGTGTTTGATTTATTGGCATAAAAGAGTTCTTATGTTTCCGACGTGCATTTCGACCAAAGGCATTATTTAGGATATTTGTCGTGGCATTTTACTTCTTCGCGGAGAAGCACAACTTACAATGCCTGATACGTCATATATGTCACCACTGTTTTCATTACTCGGTGTACAGCCACGTTAGTACTTATTTTACCCTTCTCACATGAAATATGAAAATAAGCGCGTTCGCTCAACTCAATAATATTCATGACTAAAGCTCTCTGCACCGCACATAACGCATCTGACGCGATGCGCGGCGATTCGATTTTACAAATTTCGGTTGCCAATTCGTATTTTATCAGGCCATGTGTTGCCGAAATTGCTTGTATTACATTTGTTTCACTGGAAGCGGACGTATCAAACGTGATTCAGCGATCAGAAGACCAAAAGCATTAAACACGGCTCTCGACGAGAGTTAAAAAAATAAACTCATTCGGGTTTTGGTTATTCACGGCCCAACTGTGTACTGCGTGCTGACACATCTTATCTTGTTTATATTAACTTATATTAGGATAGGTTTGTCCTGAAAATAAATTTTATTCATTTGAAAGCATTTTTAATGAATTCGCACTGAATTTCTAAGTCACCTGATATAAAATTCGAAAGCGAAATAGGATTGCAATTCTGGTTACAAATGTACAATTTTCTGTACCGACCCCACCATCAACCGGCAACTCTTGACGTCAAGGTTCAACTCAAGTACTAACTCATGATGGCAACACAAATTGCATTTTATCACGTTCGTTTGTTTACAAATCCAATATTTAAATGGGTAATAAAATAGCGCAACTTAAACGTAAACATTTTTATGCAGTCGCGTTCTATGTAATCAAGACGCGCATACCAGCGACTCGTCGTATGCTCTACATTTGCCCGGTCCTTAAGATTTGCTCGCGGTCGCTCTGAACCACGAATGCACGCGGCTTGCGCGTCTAATATTTGAAACACGCGCGACAGGACAAATTTGAAATTTAAAAAACCCCTCAAAATGTCAAATAAAAGACCCAAAGTAAATATAGCCTATCTCCCAAGTTGAAATAAACCACAAAAAGAGAAACATTAAAATTGCATTGTTAGTTTTTGAGATATACGTCGCCAAAAATCATTAAAAAATCGCTCTCAATTCGCATTCCCAAGCTTACTCCTCAATTAATGGAGAGGACTGTAGGTTGTTGGTAAAACATGTTGATATTTTGATGTGAAAAATTTTGATGTGACAAAAATCGTGTTTTTCACATCAAAATACTTACTCCTCAAAGCAAACACGCATGTAGAAGTTTTACATTTAAACGCAAAAAATAATATTGCCATAGTGCGAAAAACCCTTTAAAATAAAGCACTATCATCCACAAAGTTGACACAAATAATTACTCAAAATAAAATCACACTATAAACATTCGCTAGCTATATACCAGCGTCATCATCGCACCAACACATTTTCCCTAATTCCGGTTAAAACCACGCCAGTGAGCCAGAAACAATCGAATGAATAGCAAATCCAATTAACATCAGCGCTATTACGCCGACAGAACGTCCTCGTTGTAATAACGCCCGTAAAGAATAATTGCATAGTTTTTGTGCTTGTTGCACTGCGCCACGCTTCTGATAAATTTGTTTTTAATGTTGGCATGATGTGTTTGCAGCGAGCATAATGAAAAAAGTTTTGCGTATTGAAATTGCATGTAATTTCAGCATAATCATTGTTTTCAACTGTTAGTTTTTTCCTTTAAGTTAAGTTTTACTTAAGAGCAATTAAGTAGCTTTTGAACCTCTGGACTATAAATTGAGAAAAGTCTAAATTACGTTAGACTATGTTTGAGTAAAATAGAATATAGTAAATATAAACATCTTTTCAAACAAGTTTAATATTTCATGTTTTGGTGATAAACCTTCTACAAGTTGAAAAATAAAAAATCCAGGAAACAAGGAACGTGAATCCACTTCCAATCTCTATTATTGCCACTTAAAAACGTTTCTTGAACAAAACAAAGTTAAAACCCTGAAGGCGTACCTTAATAGCCTTTGCTTACGGTTTGCTTAGGAAACACGAAACACGTTCGGTACTGACCTATCGGCCTTTACTCTACTCTTCCCGATGCAACTTCTTTGTTCACTTCAGAGCGCCACGATGCACAAAGAGGCATCTTACGAAACTTGTGAGTGTCTTCTTTTCTTCCATAGTTCACACTCATAAACTTCAGAAAAGAAATAGTTTGAAGCAGAAAAATATAAAATTCAATATTAATTTTTACGATTTTTCGTATTAAATTTTCAATAAACGAAGTATTATAGATATTTGCAGCCAATTAAAAATGTGAATAGATTAATTTCAATTCGAAAGCCGATAAATTGCAATTAGTTGGCAATTCTCAGCGTGGGTAGCGCATTAATCTGCTCGGTGAGAATGGAAGCGTTCGTGTGGCGCCAAATAATACTGCAATAAATTAATAATTAAATGATTAATCGTTCAATTATCAACGCGCCATCGGTTGTGAATGAAATTATTAATTCTGCCGGGCTGAATAAGGTCTGCTGCACAAGGAAACTTCGCGACCGTCGGCGTCGACGCAGAATCTCGCAGCAACGTTGGCATTGTTTCGTGGAGGCGGCAGACGTGCGCAAACACTTCTTTTGTTTGTACTTCTTCGGCGCAGCTCCAGTGAGCTGCGTTTGCTTAATCGTTTCTAGGGCTTAATTGAAAACTAATTCGTTAAAACATTTTAATTAAACCCAGTTGATATGTTTTTATAGAGATATTATTTATTTAAAGACTTTGCCTGGTATTTGTATTTGTTTCGTGTGAAATACGACCTTCCGTAACAAACTTTTGATATGAGCTTTTGTTTGTTACGGAGAACATTTGACCAAGATTCGTACCTAAAAGAAATATGACTAACCGGGCCTGGAACTTATGATAATAATTTATAATGTATCTGAAATATTATTATTATTATTATTATTAGTTGTGAATTAAGATTTATTTATTATCGCGTTTTTTGTCTTCTCCTGCAAGCCATATAAGTATGCCTGCTTGTCAGGTGACAAAAACAATAATTGAAACAAGTCAACTTCTTTACTTAACTGTCCACGTTTTTGCGTGTCTCACGTTATTTACTAGTTTTAAATAAATTTCAAATGAGGAAACTTTAATTCCCACGAAGAAGCGTGAATGTTCGATGGGCAATCGACTAGTCGACACTTACCGGAAAAGTTGCAAGCATTTTTGCCAGAAATTTAATTCTAAACATATTTTAGTTCTCATGTATATATAATCCTCTTTGATTAGAAAAAAATAGGGAGCTACTATTTAGTAAAAGTACTTCCGGAGCTATTACCACGCAAATTTAGGGATTTATGTATATTTATTAACTATATTCTAAGAGATTTATTGATAAATAATCTACCTTTTTCCCCGTTTCGCTAAATTAGATTAAAGTACACCATAGTTAGGTATGTTCCCTTCAAAATAGCATACAATTCGAATTCAATTACAGATATTTGAAATTATTCAGAAATTGCATTTGCATGATTTCTGAATACTTTGAAGTGTCCCCAATTTTCTAAACGTAGCTTTAATCAAAATATTAACTTGAGATCGGTCGTTTGAACTGCAACTTGTTAGAAAAGTTTATGTAAATATTGAAATGATAGATAATAAAAATGTTACCGTACAGATAACGAATCACTAATCTTTTAAAATACCATAAGGTAGATAAACGCGTGGCGAATAAAAATACCAAATAATTTTACCTACGACCCCTACCCCAGGAATTAGTATATTGTACAACAAGCAAGGAATGGTACTAATTTTTCACGAGTAAGACAAATTGTTATTCGAGTGAAAAATGGGCATGAACACATTTCCTCAACTACGTTTAAATTACGTTACCAAAATGGATTTGAACACCATTGGGAAATTTATGCTATTTCTTAATCAAATTCGATATTGAAATATGTATATTATACAACAGTAGTTAAAAAAGAATAGTTCGTTACCCATAGGTAATATGGTACAACAAGCATAGAATGCTTATTCTATGCGCCAAGAATGTGCCAAGTGCATTCCATTCGAGTTAGGCACTATAAGTTTTCTACAACTATGTATGAAAATAATAATGAATATATTTAGTTTTCTGGTATCGTTGCGTCTGCGCAGGCGCAACTCTGCGTATAGCGCGCTGGTTGCAGCAAGGCCGTATGTGGTATTATGAACACATTATCTTACAGTTAAAACAAGATATTGAACAGCGACAAAGGTCCGGAACGAGAATGATAAGTAACATAGTAAAAAAAAGGTGACCTTACAGACTTGCCTAATACTACGTGTTCTACCAGTACGGTTAAGAACAGCCGTAGATAATGTATAGCATTACTTAATCAAAATCGATAATTAAATCAGCATATTATACAACAGGAGTAGAAAAACAACATATTACAAATTCACAGAATGATACGTACTTTCAGTATTAATTAGCAGCGTAAAATTTAATTTCATTTAGATTGAAGACTTTCTAAGAATTTTCGTGGTCAGTTTCGCGAAGTATAAAATTTAAAAAGTTCAGGGAATCTTAAATAAAACTGAGATCGATATTTATACCGAGAATATGACATTACTTTCTGAATAGTAATATTGGCTAACACACATATTAAGTGTGTTTAAAGTCAATATTAAATTCATTTAGTGTGGACGATTCGCAAATTCTATCAGGTAATTAAATTATAAATAATTATATTAATATTTTACTCACATGAGAAATTTCATGAATTTCGTAGCAAGGGAAAATGTTAATTAACGACTTCTATTGAAGAAAAGTTCTAGCTGTGAAAACTGGAAAATTAAGAAAACAGCAAGTAAAACATTTCTTTTACTTCTGTTGTATAATATATCCATTTCAGTATCGTTTTTGATTAAGTGTCATACATATCCTACGGGTTGTCTTATCCCTACTCGAAGAATTAGTAGTTCTAGGTAAGTCAGTAAGGAAATGTGTTCCTAGTACTACAGAGTTGTGTACGCGGCATGCGTCGACGCGTGCAGTGAGCGCCTGCGCACTCCATTGGCGAATGATAACTCGCAATTTTTGATAGTAGACACACCGAGACCATGCATTAAATCTACTAATTATTATTTTCGCACATAATATTCGTAGAAAAAGTAGGTCATCAAAAAGTAATGATCATTTCTCACAAGTATGAAGTGGCATTCTATGCTCGTTGTATAATATATAATATTTGGATTGTACCATAGACAAAAATACGAATAAGTGACAATATGTTCCTAAACATGATGGCAGACTATTAGAGATGCCTTGGGGATGAATTTTGGGATTATTCCTTAAAATGTTTTAAATTTCTTTCTTTTTCTGGTGTTTGACCAGTATCGGTAATTTATTATACTATCCTCAGCAAAATAACATCTAATATATACAATATCATGTCCATTTTATTTGTCCAGCCAAGTGGCGCACCGAACCTCGGATCAAACCTCGGCGGATTTAGAGAAAAATAATTCATCTTCTAATCAGTAGTATTAGTCTGTAATATGACTAATTGCATTGAAAAACAATTTAATGGAGCTAACACCAGTGAAAATTGAAACACTCAGTGAAATTTTCTAGAAAAATTTACAAATTTGGATTTAAGTTTCCAAGTGAAAGTATATTTAAAAGTAAAAGTATATTTAATTAAAAACTAATTTAATGAAGAATAATTAAATACATTTTTAATAATTTTAACCCCCGTAGGGGAAACTTTTAAAGTCACCAGGAAGTTGGTAAAGAAGAAGAATGTTAATTAACGCTTTTAGGTGACGTTGAAATGATGTTGTTGCGTTTTTTTTTCAAGAGAGAAAACTGCAAATTGCGCGACGCGTGCCTGAGTTGTAAGCAGTTTGACATGCGACCCATAAGAAATGAAGATGCGAAGCGACTAAATAATAGCAATGCGTCTGTCGCTGGCGGCGTAAGCTGAGGAGCACCGCAACTTGGAAAAACTGGAGAAATGGGTAAACTTGGTACGCCAACGGCGGCGGCGGAGGCCTGGTGGTGGATTTTACGAGATGCGCGCTTGTGTAGCCGGCGTTGGCATGACGACGAACGTATATCGATCGTGGCGGTGTGGTGCAGGGGGGTGGCCGGCGGCAGCAGCGACGCGGCGGCGGTTATAGGCGCTCCTCGCCCGCCGCCCGCAGAAGCATGCTGCCAACAGCGTGGAATATGCATATGGCGTATTCAACTTTTTTCTACAATTGGATTACTTCAGTTCTATTGAACGACTAGCATAGTCCTCGAGGGAACTAGTTCCTTTGTTGGAACATAGTTCTCATGTCAACAGGAGATAAATTAGGACATTTTGGAAAATCTCAATCTTCGAACCGACAAACTTCGAACGAATTTTTTTGTTCGGTATGTAGCGAGTGAAGTTTTTATGCTGTTTTTTGCCAGGGATGTTTTTATGTAGCACGCGATCGCTGCAAGCATCATTAATGATCCTAAACGAGGGTAAACGATGTTGAAGAGTGCCAGACCCTCTTGGGTGGGAGCTGCGACTGCGGCAATGTCGGCGGCGGGAAAACAAAGCGACATGCCCGGCGCCTCCACCAGCGGCGCGAACGGTCCTACATTACGGACCCTTGGGCAGTATCGGGGCTCACGACCACCCTCGAGTTTCCGACATGCAACGAAAATATATAACCCCATAAGCACATCCCTTGCATATCAGAATATAGACGAAACAGAAAACAGAGTACCGTTGTCATAAAACTGAAATAATTTATTTCCTAAACAACTAAAAATTCAGAACCATTTCCTCGTTACAGAATTATTAAAAATTTGTATATAAACGAAGATGAGGTAATTGACTATACAATCAAATAGATATCACATTAATGTTAAACATTAACTTTATTAATATACCTGAGATGGTTTAAATTAATTCGTAAAATACGAATAAAAATTTTATTTGAACAACATTTAAATTTATTCAAATAACATTTTATTCCCTCATAAAATTGCTATAATAATAAATACTGTTTCTCTAGTTGAATTATTGTATATTATGTAATTGCATGACTATGACTATGAAAATACATTGTATATTACATTAATAGAATACATTAATTTTATGAAGATATTCAAGATGATATACATGACATGATCCGATGTCATGGAAAATAAGGTGAAACGAGGATAACGCGGTGCATTTTAAATATTATTTTGTAAAAGTAAATTCAATTTATATCCAGCAGTGCAATCGATATTAATCATAAATGTTACTCTAGTGCTGTAAACTTCTTTTCCAGGGCATCAATATCAGCCTGAAGTAGTGTTTTCTTCTTATACTTGTCTATAGATGAATAGGTATGTATTTACACAAGCTTCATGTCGTGCTTCATTAGCACGATATTTAAGGACTTTATTCTATAAATATCGAATAACATTTTACAGAATTTGAGGACCCGCACCCACACGTAATTTTTGCTAATTGCGATGTGCATTTCCATCTTCAGACATGTTTTATTAAATTTAGGAATTACGATAAAATGATATAGATAATATGATGTGTCCTTTAGGACTACATTATACACCTTGGTACCATAGAAATGTATGTATGCCTGGTTTTCCAATGCTAAACAGGTTTGTCTCCCTATAAATTAGGTTTGTTCTTAAATTCATTTTTGGATGGATTAGTCCCGTGATTTCATAAGTCCAGTTTATTGTGCCTGCTTCTTTCAGGTCGTTTGTTGTCTCATCTAATTCTTCGTTTGTTGACAAAAGTTTCAGGCTTTTTCACTCATCTTTAGAATATCTTTTATCATTTCCTTCATGTTATTTTCTTATTTATTTATTACCACCAGATCATCTGCGTACGCGATGATTTGGTTTCCCGATATTAGGTCTGTCCCTTTTTTGTTTGTGCTTCTAAATATGTGGTCTAGAACTGGATTGAATATTCTTATTCTCTTATTCCTTTTCCAGTTATGCACGTCTCTGTTACTCCTTTTCTTGTGCTTACTGTTGAAATCGTGTTATGAATGTTTGAAGTTATTATTAAGCGTTTCAGTTTATTTTATACATGTATACTATCGAAAACTGTTCTCTGTGAATTCGCATTAGTATTCTTGTATGCTCAAGTATTTTGTTAATCTTCTTTGTATTAAACATCGATAGTGTTAATTTGAACACGTTTTACCAAAACCCGACAGTAGATTCCATCAATTATACAATTTGGCGGAACCATTGTTGAGAATCACTGATCTAGTTGCATACCTAAGTCATCAGACTTTCCTTTAATATGCATAGATTTGATGCAACATTCTGTTCACAAATTAATTCCATTAATTAGTTAAAACTTATCATGTTCAATTTCCTACCAAAACTAATTAGTAAGGACTTATACTTAACCCTTAACTCTATAGTCGCATTGTGCCAATTTTAAAGTACTAAAGTAAAAAAGCAAAACACGGCGAAACTGTAAAAATGCAAATGGCAAATGTGTGAACGTAATCCGGCATTGTGTGATAATGATGATGGGGCGTGGATGAAGGATAACCAAGGGTGCTCAAGAGTCCAAACCCAATGTGAGGTTGTGACGGTCGGAGGCATTAGGGGCGGTTTTGATAGTTTAAAACCGACGAAGCGCGAGCGCCTCTTCACGCCGTCCCCGCGCAAGCGAGTGGCATTTACCCTGCGAGCCCGTAATTAATGGCTTTTTACTTTTCGGCCTGCCATGTATTTTTCTCTCCGCGAACGTGCCTCGTAAAGATTTCCATCCCTTCAACGCTTCAACTCGGAGTTCAAGGTTTTTCCCTCCATTTCGTAGGGATGTAATCATCAATCAAAAGGAAAATTTGATAGGATTTTTTATCTTTGCTAATATCTGACATATTGTATCATGGTTACTGTTTTACAATAGAAGTTTACAATAGACTGTTTTGAGCATTACTAATTAGGGTTAGATGACGTCATTCTAGGGAATGTTGAAGAAAACCTCAGAACTTTCGAAAATTTGAGAAATAGGGAACACTCTAGAAACCAGAAAACAGTCAGATGAATCTAACATATTTGATGATTGAGAGTTATGATCACCAATCAAAATATAATACCATTCAGGGGTTCTCGATTGTTCAAGGTCACTTTTGAATAGGAATAATCTTCTCAAATATGATAGTATCTGGCTTATCTAATATCAGGCTCTTTATTTCAATATGCTTTTTGCAAATTCTACAGCAGTACATTGGAGATTATAGAGCCCTGCTTAAAAAGTGATGTCTTTCAAAAGAATGTGAAAGAAACCCTCACATCTTTCGAAAATTGGAACAGTACAAGAACAGAAAGGAAGAAAGGCAGAAAAAAGGGAATAGAGCGTACACACTGGAGAAAGCCCTAGAAAGGTTGTAAATAGATCTCCTGAACTCTAGAGCATTCGCCAGAAAATAAAGAAAACATGACAAAGCAATTCTTCCAACAAATACATTCCTTGTACAATTACATACGATTACAGACGAAGAAAAATGGGTAGCGCTGCTCGTGACCCGTATTCCTCAACACTCGAAACTCGTATTTTAAGCTTAAAATGCATGCGAGGATCACCGTGGTATTACAATACAAGGTGCTTTAAGGTCACTGGTGTAGTGGCTCGGAACAGGTTGGCGTTGGTTTGAGGTTAGAAGGTCGTGCGCGGTGGTTTATTGGAGGCCTGATAAGACCCGGAGACGGCGAGCGTTGAGAGGCACACAATGGCCGTGGTGGCGCGGCGTGTAAGGATTATAAATATGGATGCTAATGGCTTCCTTACGTGCTCCTCGCAAATTTACCACGCTCTTGTTTTGCGCTAAACCCTCGTATATTGGAATACGTGGGGACCAGGCGTAAAATTCCGTAAGCCCTTTTTCGGGAGCTGAAGCACACATGCATCGATCGTTTTGCTTGGAATGAGTTCGGCAATTTCGACAAGTTTCCAACCAACCCCCGGCAACGCACCCTACCTATGCTCAAGAGCTTTTTTACACGAATTCTGTTGGAAGAATTCCTACACGATTTATTTAATGGCCGATCAATATTCGTCAAAATTGTTGAGAAATATTCACGTTTTTATATCGAAATAAAATTGTGAAAGATTTATGATGTTATTACTTTTAAGCTCATGTAATATTACATGAGAAAAAATATTACTGAAATGTGTAGTGGTGAATATAAGTCAAACTGAATTTTTTAAGATGTATTGTGTTAAGATACTTTAGATACGGTTTCGAAGTTTGCAGAAACTGCGACCTAATTCACATGAAATATTAACTGTTCTACCTGCCGCTAGATGGCTTTACTAACTTTTTGTACCTTTATTATTTATGGTATACTCTTTAATAAATATAGTAAAGATGCATTACTCTTTTCAATAAACTTTAAATTCTCTCATATGAACGAATTAGATTATTTGTTTTATTTTATTTTATTGTTGATAATCTTACACCGGCTTAAAGCCAATCGAGTTCAAAAACATAATAAAAACTAAAACATTATTCAGAACAATAAGAACTATTAAAATAAATTTATATACCTAGACTCACAATATCAATAGACTCCGAAACTACATAATGAAACCGGAATCAATCCACATTATCCCGTCTCCAGCCAATTCCTACCCTTCTTCATTTCCAACATGCTCACAATGATCGCCACCCTCAGATTGTAATTTTCTCACACAGTCTTCTTCCATTCTCAACTGTCGCACACATCCTTCATTCCGATACACTCCTTAATCACATGTTGCCATGTATTCCTACCAACCATGCATAATCCACACCTCTTAGATTCTTCATTCATGCATCCTTTCTTAGCCTTCTCTTCTGATCCAGATTTCGCGTGTGCCATATATACTTTCTCAGCTTTGGTCAGCGTTATGTTCCCAAAATAAGCTGGTCTTCTACCCACAACCTGTACTAGTTTATAGTCAGGGTTATACGAACTGATATTTATTTTAGCCTGTAGCGATTTATTCGCAGTGTAAATATTTTCCATGTTGTCATGTTGTAAACAATTTCGATAATTTTAAATATCTTTAGGAATAGAAATGTACTTCTTCTAGGTCTCTTTTTTTCACACTTTCCATACATTTCTTCTTCTTGTTTCTGCCTGCGTAGCCTTCGTAGAAAACCCAAGACTTTGTCACAGCTTTCGCTTTCATTCCTATTCACTCACTCTTACTTACTCTTACCTACTCTCTCTCTCTCTCTCTCTCTCTCTCTTACCCATCGCTCTCAGAGGGAACTTACTCAGCCATTTCACCACCACCCTTATACCTCCCTACCTTTCTGTATTTCGCAGAGCTGGCTTGAGGGGTTGAATGAATTTCGATTGATTCTGTCTCCAGCTCTGAGTAAGTTCACATCCATTTTTCTCTACCGATATTTCTCGCATGTAAACGGGACTGAACTTGTGTAACTGTGACTCCATTTTGAACTTCATACCTTTCGTGTGTGAATAAAGAACTTTGTACTTTCGAATACGTGTTAATTTGTGAGCATCATCGAACCCGCGTATCACACACCCCACAAGCCTGTCTTATCTGGCTTTCCACATCTAGCCCTGTCACCCTAACCAACTGTTCTACCATTTCCCCGTTCTCCAGATATTTCTCTTGGGACATTCCTACAGCCTCATGCGCCATTATTCTATTCTCTCTTCACCGACTTTTTCTCTTTTCTAACACATCATACCCACACATGCTTAACCCTTCTATCATCCGCATTCGTACCATTTGACTCTCATATCTACCCAGTCTCGTCACTGCCTCCGATTGTAGACTCATTCCACCTGATTCCTGAAGCACGGTGTACCCTGCAGTGGATCTTTCCAACCGCATGAAGTCCTTCAAGAACCAGGTTTGTTCCCCACCATACATTATCATAGGTTTCACATATATATGTCGCAAAATTTTATTGTTACTTCCCAGTTGTTACCCCATACATTCCCTCATCTACTCTTAATCACTCTCCATGTATACCGAGCTTTCGTTTCTACACACCCAACATGTTCCTTCCATACTTCAGAGTATGGTAATTAATGTTGAACCCCAAATTTTTAAACACGTTCACCCTTTCCAACTTCTTTTCCATGCATACCAACTCATCCACAACCTTCCGACCCCAGATCATCCATTTCGTTTTTCTCTCATTTATACCCGACCTCCTTTCTCTGTCTGTCGCTACCAGGTATCATCCGCATAGGCTAGCATAATTCAAACATAAAAATGTGCATAATTTATATTCAAATTAAGTTCTTTTCACTACTAGATATCGCCGTGGTAATACACATTTCTGTCCTCATGCTTCTTGTAATAACATTGCATGAAATGTTTATGTAAATATTATACTGCCTAAAGTTTAGCCTAAACATATTAAAGTTTCATAATTTGGTTTATTTATAACAATGTTAGTTCAGGACTCAACCCTAGATACTTTACTTTATTACACTTCCTCTACTACCCCTAAAGAACTCCACTCACTTACAGCTATGTAAATGGGTCAAATTCATATCGAAAATCAATTATATACATCAATATACCTCACATTATAAAATGTCATTTGTGATCATCTGACAAACAACATTAACATAAGATCTCACGTACATACTGGAAAATTCTATTTTGATGCCGACTGAAAACGTATAAAGATATTAATGGCCCTTCGCCGAATGGCTGCCAGGATGACAATCTCACCACAACTGGTGGTGGCGACGATTGGGAGGTGGCGAAGCCGACGACGGCCAGCCACCCAACGTCCCATCGGAATTCGACGCGCAATAAAATATCTAATGGCGAGCGCCTCAGCGCAAACGTATAACAATAACTGACAGCGAATAAAATGTGCGACGTGGCCGCCTCCACCGCCGCAGCTGGGTCACACCTCAAACAACATGGCTGCTGGCCCGAAGGCGGATTGTGCCAAATGACCGCCACCCGGCGCGCGGGAAAAAAGAGAGTGCTGAAAAATGGCACACGAATGGATGTAGATGATGATTTATCGACACGTCGTTTATTTTATTTCCTTGCCATTCGTCGCCTATTGCCTTTGTCTTCTTCGCTGTTGCGCTGCCGCATAATTCACGCTCTGTTCGTGATGACTGATGGAATGCGGCATTTTCTCTTTTGTATCTGATAATGATTTATTTTGTAATTCACCTTTGGTCTCAATAAATATCTTAAAAGTAGGAAGAGAGAAGAAACATTTGTATGTTGGTTTCAGAGATCTCAGTAATTTATTACTCTTGGTTGGATATTTAAATTAAGATTAGGTTAGGTCGTAATGCTCAAAATTTAGTGTAGATGGTGAATTAGTAAAACATTTGCAATCACTTGATAAAATACCCGAATGAAATCGCTTGGAATCGTGAGGTACTGATGTACCAAAATTGTAAATTTGGTATATTTATATATACATTTGTTGATACAATATTTTGCGCGAATGCAGTATTTAAATTTATGACTATATCAGCATTAAAATCGTTGGATTTTCGTTTATTTCATTATTTATGTATAATGCATCTGGAGCAGTGGTTCTCGAAGTGGGGTCCCTCGTCCGATAAGGGTTTCGTAGGGTCGTAAATATAGACGGATCCTTGACGTAAATTTGACTAATTTCTCAGGTGGTGGGAGGGTCTTCTTG
The DNA here is from genome assembly GCA_027575185.1 of Mimaenictus wilsoni. NCBI lineage: Eukaryota > Metazoa > Arthropoda > Insecta > Coleoptera > Staphylinidae > Mimaenictus > Mimaenictus wilsoni. The sequence continues at coordinate 1,416 of JAODAC010016141.1, read as the reverse complement.
GAAATATAAACAATAGTCTAGTAATCATTAGACCCAAGACCACTATGTGGTCGCAGACCCCGTTGTAAGTATCTCATCATTTGAAATATTTTAGTGTCAGGTTTCCTTGGGTTATCATCTTTACGCTAAACAGATTTAGACAAGTTCAAGTTGATTGTTCGAAGCCTAATAATAATGAATTGGTTACAGAAAATGCCAGGGCCACATAGTCTCACAACCATTATCCTCATTTAATTTGACCTCTTGAAGTCATGTCAAATTTCACTCATTTTAGGATAAACAATATTTTACATTCTGGGAAGGGTAATAATGTCTGTCATACCAACGAAATGTAGCTACTATAACAATATCAAGGATAAGGCTGATACTGCCTGGTAAAATTTAAGTTAACTTAAACCTTACAAAACTATTTGTATTAGGTCCTCATACTCTCTGTTTTATCCAATTTAGACCAATATATAATTATTTTGATTTTATTATAATTGTTTATGTTTAATCTAATTCAGGTTATATTAATGAATCCACAAAAATATGTTATGATTTTACTAATACATATACTTTTGAACTAAATACAACAATCCCATAGGTAAAAATATTGCAAAAAATCGATCATTTTCATTAAATAAATAAACCTCACAATAAAATAACAAAATCAGAAAAACTACCACTGGCACATGCACTGGGTGACATGTCAATTTGTAGCAAATGATGAGTTTTCATTAAAATTCCACCACGCCGCGCCGCTCTTCCAACGCCCCCTCGGCAAAACACGGCACGCGTGCGACTCATGCATTTTAAAACAAATTGCAAATATCAGAACACAATCTACCATCTGCTACACATCTGCAGACCGAGAGCAATAAATTTTTACCGCAACACGCCTCGCGACAATACGCGCCCGCCGGCAAATTAATAATAATTTTATTTCGCCGCCTCCGCGCCCACTGTATGCTATAGTATTGTGTTCTTTTTATGGTTTGTTTTTATGTGGAACGAATGCGAAGGAAAATATTTGTGCTGTTTTTTTTGTGGTGAATGGAAAACATCGTTGATGTTTTCAAATTTCACCTGTTTATCCTTTTCTGTAGGGTAAACAGAGTAGAGTATATGAAGAAACATGAGATGGATGAAATAATTTGGTTTGTGGTTTTCTTTCGTGTACATAGGATGAAATAACTTTTAAAATCTTCCCGTAGTATAAGTTGGGGTTAAAATCGGCTGAATTAGGTTAGAGTTATATTTACAATAACTTCGGTTTTAGGCTGTATTATCACCAAGGTAGAATAAGACAGGTTAGGAAAAGTTAGGAAAGGTAGGATAATAAATCATAAGTTAGTTGAAAAGTATGAAAATTTAATCAAAAAGAATGAGATTATTGTTTCAAAGATCACTTAACCCCCAAAATATCTTACTTTA
>JAODAC010016130.1:0-21614 GCA_027575185.1 Mimaenictus wilsoni | reverse complement strand
ATTGGCAAGAAAGAAGAAGCATATAAAATGATATTCCGCGTGGTCCACGATGGCCGAACCGCGACGAAGAAGAAGAATTAGCAGCAAAGCAAAGTTACAACGAACTACAAACGATCGCGACTACTAACTATTCTGCGACGGTGGCGACTGATCGGCCGATGACGATATTGACAGCGTGGTGACGAACAGCGAACTGACTATTACCGAACAGTCCGACCAGTGCCTCTGCCCTTGAGTCGTGGGTTTATATACTGATTTCCTCCCATTTAAAAATAGGCATTTCCTTGAATGACTCGTGGAGCGTGTGGCTGACCCTTGATGTCTGAAGTCACGTACATCTTCGTTTCCGCATATACCATTTTCGTAGAGTTTGTGTTGGGAACCGTTGTGCACGGTCGTTGAATAATTTCCAAGCTTTTTTGAAGGTCAAGACTGCAATTTAAAGATATTTTACGACGTGCACATTTGGCCGTTTCGGGTGGTTTTTGGAAAGCGTAGCCGATCCGATGGTGAATTGTTAGGCACGTCCGGTGGTACCATCTTATCTTCAACGACCTCCCGCAGATCGGGCGACTGGGGTTGCGAGTGGCGAAATGTGCGTCGCAGATGTTTGAGCAAAGTTGTGCCTAAGGGTAGCGTTTAGTGGCACACCTTGTAGGGTTTGAGAGAGTGGTAGGCGAGATGTGCGCTGATTGGCCGAGGGTAGGCCAGAAAAGTGGATGTACGAAGTTGGAGTCTATGGTGTGGGAAGATGGGGAAGTAAATCTCTATCGAGGTGTTGTAACATTTTTGTAAATAAAGATAGTCACAAGCCATACTTCGACGTGTCTACGCAGCGCAATCATCACTGTCAACGAACGGGTAGTTCGGGTCCTGCTAAAATAAAAGACCTTTGGCGTTTTCGTCAAAGGTTGATGTTGTCAGCAGGTGCGAACAGCCTGCAACAGTTTGTATGCAATCTATGTGCTTCTTCGAACAATAGAACCAAGAAAGTGTTCTTGGTTCTATTGTTAACGGATTTTTGGCGTCACCTGTTTTTCCATGTTCCTGTTGTGTATGCATTTTGGAACAATCAAAGTTTTGTTTCCTTTGTGTCCTGTTCACAGACTTCCTGTCAGTCACATTTGCATCTAAATCTATTTGACATGTCTAAGTCTACGAGACATCATATCTACACAAAGAAATCTCTAGTCTAAACAAGGAATAATTATCCAAAATTATATTGTAAATTCTTAATCAACTTTATCGCATTCGCGACAATACGGAGAATTGTATAAATGACAAATAATTAAATTTCTACCATATAACGATGAAAGCAAACGGGAGATGTCATTAAATGATTGATATAGCAACCAAAACCGTTTGCTCTGCCAAAAGAGACCTGATTTACGATCTCTTCCTGTGTATCTATCCCGTATATCTATTCCATCTTGCATAATTATATCAAGGTTTTTTTTTTCAGCTGCGTCTAGACTGTAATAGTCGCTGTGGGAACACATCATTTATTTAATTATCTGCTGCCGTCAGGGCCGACCGATGATGTGAAGCAAAGCGACGCCAACGCATCCGTCTGCCAAGGAAAACAAGGAATACAGAGAGAAAAGACGCCCGCAAACCAACCACAAACAATCCGCGCCGATATATCAGCATGGCGGGTTGTTAGAAATGCGAAACCCGATGATTGTAGAAATTGCACAAGCTTGGGACAAGAGCTTGTAATCTGTAATGTTTTGCTTGCATTTGAATCAACTTGTGTATACGTTTATCAACATTTTTGTGACATTTCCTTATAATGATCGAAGGATATATAATTTGTATGCATGATTAAAAAAGGCTGAATGTGGCGAAACACGGAAAAGATAAGTCAAGATATGTAAATAGTATAACGAGCATGGAATGGTACCCATTTCCTGAAGAGTAATTGATGCGAGTGAGGAAAGGGCATTCCATGGGAGTTGAACCCCATACTTTTTCTACGCCTTATTGTTAGAAGGATTGTTTGAGCATATGTTGGAGTAGGAAACCTTTCTCGTTCATTGGCTATTGCCTTAAGGTGAATAAGGAGTGCTGCAGTTAGAAATGACGTTTTCTCATCCTTGAAGAAAGTAGCTTAGCTGCATCGGTGTTGATCGGTTTGGGACTGAATACGGTCGGAACTCTGTACCTCTGGGTAGGACGTGTTATTATTGTTATTGTTAGACAGCCCGGATAATCTGCCTGAATCTCGCGTCTCGCTTTTATACGAGATTTACCACTTCGGTATTCAGTCGCTCATCTGAAATTGGCGCTCAAGAAATTAATGCCGGATGGTGTTCTTAGACGTTTATTGGCACAACCACTTTCTCTGACGGCCGAAATCAGAGAGAGCGGGTCTCCTCAGCAAACATTCCTTCAGCGCACAGCTGCCCGACTTTCGTTCCGACCTTAACCGATGCAACGCAGTGCAACCAACTCAGACGTGTTGCCAACATACAAATTCAAACATTTACAATTCACCCGAACAGTTATTATTAAGGCGTGGTAGTCACGATAATTCAGTTTTCTCGGGACATGTGTAGGGCATTAAAAATAAGTAGAAAACTAGAGAAAAGGTTCGTAGAAGAAAGATATTAACAAAATATAGCGGAAAATTCCAGGTCACTACATATCCATGGAGCGGAATACCTCTTATAAAGTACCAATCTCTCTGTTGTGTTGTTTTCTATTCTGTTGATGTAAAGCCGGGTAAGTTAGTTAACTTAAGTTAGCCGGTAAGTTCATTGTAGTTCTCATAGGCAAACATATTCTTGTATTCTCTGGGCGTCTTGTGTTGGTCCAATCACTTCTTCTCGGAAGCCGGAATAGGCAGGCTAGAATGATTTCCTCGCCCAAACTCCTTGAAAGTGAAAATATTTGAAGCGTTCCTTGACAGATCCAGCACTTTTGTAATGTGCTCATTATTCAATAGAAGTACGTGGAGTAGTACTTGCGTACTGCCGTAGTAAGGCAAAAGTTCCAAGTTCGATTCCCGGTAGCGGTGAATATATTATATAAGATCTCGCACTCCATACTTTTCCAAGTCCTGAATAAGAAAGATGAGCCTGAAACTCATCCCCGTAAAAACACACATACGTTAATCATCATACGGTGAAACCCGATCAGGCCGGGTGAAAGCTTACATTATCGGAAGGTGTTGTCAAACGCTATACAACCGATAAAGTATAGGTTATACAATTGTTGCGAACCGACCGTTCAGCTCACAACATCAACCTTTGACGAAAACGCCAATGGTCTTTTATTTTAGCAGGACCCGAACTACCCGTTCGTTGACAGTGATGATTGCGCTGCGAAGAGAAGTAGATACGTCGAAGTATGGCTTGCGACTAACTTTATTTATACAAATTTACAATCACATCGGCTGGGGTCCACACACCCACAACGCTTTTCCCCACAATCTTCCACCTTACGAACCTACCCTGGACCAATCCGAGCACACTCTGCCTACCACTCTCTCTCTCTCTCTCTCTCTCTCTCAAGACCTACAAAGTGTGCCACTAAACGCTACCCTTAGGCACAACTTTGCTCAAACATCTGCGATGCACATTTCGCCACTCGCAAGCCTAGTCGCCCGATCTGCGGGAGGTCGTTAAAGATCAGATGGTACCACCGGACGTGCCTAAACAATTCACTATCGGATCGGCTACGCTTTCCAAAACCACCCAAATCGAGTGCCATTTGAAATGTCTAACTAACGAGGACAATAGCACTCAAAAAGGCCATATTCCCATTGTTGTGATAAGTACCAGGGGCAATATAACAACGTAAAATTTTCGAAATATTAAGTGCTTGCACAGGGTGACCCAAACCTAAGCTAAAATATTCCGAAAGAAAGAGCACTGCATAAATTAAGCACCTGAAGCGCAGAAGCGACGCATGCGATGGTGTACAGTGGATTATCAGCCTAAAGCAGGCTACTACGTGTCATTGATTATAGCATTACCACATTTAGAGTAGTGTTATTAAAACCATTGTAATAATACAGGTTAAATATCTGATATTGATTAGGCAAATATCTTTTATGGATTCATTATTACCATTTATTCATAAATCAACACGCCAGGTATTCATAAACCCTCGCAATATCACACGTATACACATACGAGACTCAAACCGAGTAGTCGCACGAGGTGACAGCGCCAAGAATTTGTTTATAAGTTTATAAATTTAATTCCAGTTTAATTCCCAAATTTTCAACATTGGCATATAATTCATAAAATCGGGTAGAATTCTCAGATCGTAAACGCATAAAACCCACGCGCCAGAAGAGTAACCGGGCGTGGAGGTTACTCTTCTGGCGCGTGCCGGCCGGCCACGCAATGGTCAGACGTGCACAACAATGGATTAGACAACAATAGGTTTACCGCTTTGTCGCCGGTTCTCCTTATACGACTCTCGGCAGAAGTTACATGCTTTTCTGTACGCGTTACCAAAACACCCTGACCGCTAGGGGCACAAAATGTTTGCAGCTTTATACTTTACAGCGTTGTGGTTTTGCAGCAATTCCAAAAAAGGTTATTTAGACATTTCGATATCCAGCGACCTAAATCGTCAAATGTGCACGTCGTAAAAATATCTTTCAATTGCAGTCTTCATCTGCATAAAAGCTTGGAAAATATTCAACGACCGTGTACAACGGTTCACAACAACAATAGAAGTAGAAAGATTTTAAAAAGTCAAAAATGCATCGATAAAAACGCATCCAATATGCTTTAATTGTAAAAAATAAATGACAAAAACGTCTACCTCTTCAAAACTATACAATTTACGTCTTTTCTTTTCCTGGAGGTTTCGCAATGAATAAAATATTAAAAAAGCACTATAAAACCAGGAAATTTCTCAAAGGAAACGCTAATATCTACCCATATCTTCCCGGCATTCCATATGAAATTTGCATTTTTATTTATGGTATATTGGTAAAAGCCGTAATATGAATAAGCATACATTATTGCTCTTTGCAAAGATGTAGCGTGCCTGCCGGAAAGATGCGACGCAATTTCCATTAAATTGCACCCGGGAATATTAAAAAAAAAACGACCTCAATACCCCACAGTACCTGCCCTCATTTATTTTCAATCGCCATCGAGGTCATAAAAAACGCCAAACGAAAATAATTGCCATCTTTGTATGAGCTTTCTTTCCAAAAAAATTTTAAAAATGAAACCCTTCATCCCTGTAAATCATTCAGACAAATTTCTTTTCAAGGTTAAAACAGTAAATTGGTAGTGAAACATTAAATATGAAATTTATAATCATATTGTTGTCATTAAAGTTATTAAAATCAATTTTAATCAACTCAAACTGAGTTTATAGTCTCTTTGATGTGTTTGTATAATATATGGATGTAAGCATTGCAGAATATAAAAGAGAATATATGAAAATTGATGAGATGAAAGTAGGTTAATTGTTAATCAGAGCAACAAAAGCGGGCAAATTTAATTACGATGCGTGCTGAATATAGGAGGTCTGTTTAAATATGACAAACACGTTTGCACTTTGTGGAATTGACATATTTACCGGGGGAAGAATTATGATATCGTTGCAGATATCGATTTTGGGGATGTAATGTTGAAGCACCTGTGTGCATTGCTGTCAGTTGAGCATTGAGGTGCTTTGCGTTAAATGACTAATCACTATTGGGAATGTCAATTTGTAGGCTTGATTAACTAATATCGGGATTTGCATTCATATAATGTGAAGTGTATGCGTACATTTCGAATTCTCTATTGCGTAAATTACACATTATTGCGTAAATTGCACTGTGAGGAAAACTGACGTTATTAAATTGTAACTCACATTCACAATTTTTGTTTTACCATAGCAATGCGCAGTTCGATTGCTAGGCAATCATCTTCAAGCACTGCTGTTGCTACCGTCGTTGGACGCACTTATATATCAAAAGTTTTTATAAAAGTTGGTACGGGATGGAAATTGGATACCCCGATACCCCCGGATATCCAATTTGGTCCGTGAATTCCAATTGATGAGAACGGCGAGGCAAGTTAGAGCCCTTTTTTATATTTGTCGCCAAATTATCTATCTATTTAGTCGGGCGTGAAAGACCTTTTGAGCTGTTTAGTCTGCACCACATGTTTTTCACGTTTCTTGTAAGCCCTGAGTCGTCAAGTGGTTAATAAAGAGAGCATAGAGGCACAAGACGCTCTTGGGCTAGGTTTGTGATGGTCCAGACGACACATTAACACGTATTAGATATTGTATTTCTTCAAGGTTTTTTTCACTGTCTATTCTCTTAATTTCAACTCTGCACATCTTTCAAACCTACACCTCTGTTTCCAATCTTTGCATGCATTCCAAGCGCAGGTATATATCTTCTCTTCGACCCTTGCTCTCTTTCTACATCTTCTTATACTATCGCTCTTTCTTTAATGCACCCTCGAGGTCTCTATATTTCTTTACCTCGAGGAGTTAGTTTTCTGCTACCGCACGCGCAGCATCGCTGTTCCCTTCGTCCATTATTAACTATTTCTACTTGTGTGATAAATAAACTATTCGACATTCCTAAACAATTGCATCATCATTCCGCAATCAACGGCACACCGTACTCCACAGGTTTAAGTGGTTGCACGACGCATTTGGCGCCTTAAGCGTCTGGAAAATGTCTTATCATGGCCAAGCGTAATGGTACATGCGTGTCCAGCTGCATGTGTATAGCTACGAGCAGAGAGGCACCCTGGGGACAGGAAAGAGTGGGACAGGCAGGGCGCGCTTCTGGGTATGATTGTGGGCGGTGTGCCCGGCTTGGTATGCTGCTGTTAGAGGGTGATATCGGCCTTCTCCCTCTTAGAGATGTAGGCGGAGGTGGGAAGAAGGGCAGTTAGATCGTAAGAATTTTTTCAAATAAAGTTTTGTCACATTTTTACTCCCAAAACATCTACTTCTCTCTGCAACATCTTCAACAATTTGCATCGGACGGGTAGTCCACGAATCCTACTAAAAATAAAAGACCCGTGTTAATTCGTGGGTTCATGTTGTTGTTCGCAACACCAATGCCAAAGGGGGTGAACAATGGTATTGGAATTCACGAGCCAAATTGGAACGGATCCATTGCCGTTGGTAACGCCCCCTCCATAACTCAAGCCTTCTGGTTCCCTCCCTCCACATATCACGGTTAGTAGTCTTCCCCAGTAAGTAAGTTGTCAGACATACACTTCTGTTTTCCTTGTAGCCATGAACGATTCGGCCTACCTCTTTTTCTGTTTCTTCGTGGTGTCCAGTTCTTTATTTGCTTCGGGAGCCTTTCTTCGCCAATCCTCTCTACGTGCCCATTCTAGCTGCCTTCTTTCGACTTCGATGACTATGTCGGTGTTCACTCCCATCAACTCTCTTAATGTTTGGTTTGGTACTCGTTCCCATCTCGATTTGCAGGCTGATCTTTTCCAGAAGTCCATTTCGAGCGGCCTTAGTTTGTCTTCGGATTTTTTGGTGGTTTGCCAAGTTTCACTTTCGAATAGGAATATGGTGTTAAAGAGACCCTGCTTGTGATTTTATTTCCATAAAAATCTTACGAACTAACGCACAAGAATAAGTTTCTCCGCCTCTCGATCTTTGGTGTGGGATATTTTAGCAGGGCTTTAACCAATCACACTACATTTTCACCGCCCCTACCAGAAGTTATTGCGCGACACGTCATGCCACGTGAAGTTGCGGGTGGCGGGTGCCGCCGTCAGATTATCACCTACAGGTGCAATATGCTGCGTCAATTCTTAGGAATTACAGGTGCGACATGCAGCTTTAGTTCCGCGAAAGACAAGGTGTCGATAATATGCCGTCTCACCATCGCGTGGCCTGATTCTGAAAAATAGCAGTTGCACGGCTTGACGCAATATTTATCATTGTTCCCAACATGCCAAACATCGTCGAGTGTCTGGAATAACGCAACAATCTTCATCGGTTCCCGACACTTAACGATCCTGTTTTCGACTTCAGGTTGGGTTCGTCCGCTCTTCGTAATACTTACACCAAGATATGTGTACTCTTCGCATGTGTCGATATTGATATGATTCTCTATTTCTAATCGTGGTGTATTGCCTTTGCCCACATATAGATACTGTAGGTTTAGCATTTGTGTTTCTTCAACTACTTTTGCATACCTCTCTTCCAACATGTGTTTCTCCAAAATTCCCACTAACCAAATGTTCGTCCTCAGCCAACCCAAACTAACCACTGCATGTACTTCTTTAGCTCGCCAATTTTTCTACCTGAACCGACCTTTTCCTACATCCGAGGCTGCAATGTATTTTCTTTTCCTAGTCTCTGGACTTAGTCTGCTGATTTCGTACCGACAACATCTCTTCTACTACCACGCGATTGTCATTGTATTCTTTGTTGTGTGTTTGTAAACATTTCTTATACTTCTGTTAATGAACTGCATATATATTATCAACTCTATCACTCATCATCATCCGGCACCCAACACTAATGAATATGTGCTTTAAACAGTTTCCTTCCCATGATTTCTAAGTTCTCGTTTTCTTATGCAAGTATTACCTGGTCGTCCGCGAAATGTAGTGTGTAGTGAGTTTTCGTCTGTTAATTCTGTTCCCAATCCGCGACATTCTCTTCTCCATTTTTCCATTTTGGGTATGTGCGCAAATAGTACTTTGGCGCGAACACATGTGTGAAAACCTATAAACATATAAGTTAGAACAAAAACAAAGCTTTTAGAGTTTAAAAAATGAGTACATTTATTGTTTTCTATAAATATAACTTAAATAGTTATTTTCCCAGACCACCATTTATTTTATGACACTGCTGACGGAAACCATAACTCGCATGACCTTTTACCTAACGGCTCATAGCAACGTCAACGATCCACCTTTTTATCGCCAACGATATACAGCAAAATAAGAAAATTCTAAATTACTAGAGCTATAAGACTATAAGTCTATGTTTATGAAGGTGATTTGTCTGAAAATACTCAGAAAATGAAATAAATCGACTCATTTTCATTACAAACCAAATATGATTTTACAATTGAATTTTATATAACTTCATAATATTATTATAATGAATATCTCAAGTTCTAGGAAAAATATTCCAAAGAATAGTAAAATGCAACGCAGAGGAAAAAAAGGAGAATGTCGATTGGTTTGTTATTCTCTCTATGCATCGATATGAATCGCTGCACCAGATTGTGGCTCAGTGGCGAATAAAATCGATGCAAAACCATCGTCATCGCCAGCACCGTTCGCGACAGCGCTCGCAACGACACTTTTTCCTTGATACTGGTCACATTTTCCTTGATAGAACCTCTCCTTGAGCATGTTTACGTACGCATCGACATTTTCACGGGCGAGCAACGCGACAACACACCCGCCCCAGCCAGCGCCGGTCAGACGCGCGCCGTACGCAAATCCTGCTGACAACTCAACAAGTCGATCCAATTCCGGATGGCTGCATTCGTACAGATCACGTAAACTCGTATGACTCGCCGCCATCAGATCGCCCAACTCTTGCACGACGCATTCCTCACCGCCGCCTCCGCTACATTTTCGATGGAAGTCTTCAACACGTAGGGCTTCTGTAAAAGCGTATCCGAAATGTCGGCTAAATTTTCAAAACTAGTCCTCGGTAGTCACTCTCAGTTAAAGAAACAACTTCTAAGTATTAAGTTTTACCTTCGTAAACGTGCAGCGCTCGCTGATACAATTTGAAGTATTCCAGTTTCGAAGTGTTTGAAGTTAACGACGTTTCCAATTCTTCGGGAGTCGTCACCAACAACTTTATAATCTCATCTTTTTTGTATGGTTCCTCATGCAAATACTTTCTAACCAAGTTACACATCGTTGGTAAGTCTTTTTTTAGGAGGGTCTGTAGTTGGCCAAGTTTTTTCACGGTTTGCCATTGTAATCCGTTGTTTTTTGCTAATATCTGTTAAGTAACGAAGAAATTTGAAAATGTAAAATTCATACGTTTCATGTAATAAGAAAGTTTCCTGTACTTTCTACAATAAACTTACATTTCCTCTTCAAATAAACGCGACGTATTTATTCACGTTAGAAGACAACGTGATAAGTTGCCTACCGTTGCGGCTAACTTTGCTATTATAGTCACAAGAGCGATTAACTTTTTAATTATCAAACAACTTCCAAGAGGCTAGAGACTCGCGTCCGCCGCCTTTCCTAATAGGATGCCAGCCCAACTTCCTGTCACAGCGTTGCGTTTACTGTGCGTTTTGTCGTTAATGTTAATGACAAAGTTTGCCGCGGAAGTTTACCATTTTCTCAAAGAAAATCAGATAACTTTTATAATAAAAAGATTTGATCGACAAAAAAAGTGTTAAAATTCCCATAATTTACACAAATTGAAATTTATCCATACCATCATATATTCATCGATAATATAAAAACGTTCTAAAATGTTCCAAGCACGTTCTACGTCCATGAATCACAGATTTCTGAATATTTCGATAAAATAGGATTCGCAAATTCGCACATATGCAAGTGAAGTGTTGAATAATTAATTCGATTGCGAATTCCCATCAAAATTGAGATATCATATTATGCCATTTAAATATTTATATATTTTAAATTAGTTTCTTTGCCACTGTGATAATTTGCATATTTTAAAGAGATATGAAACAGGAGGTAATGAATAATGACTAGGGGAGTAGAGAACGCGAGGATAGTTAAAATGATAGCGTTTAATTAGAATGCGTTAATTGCCGCCCGCTTTAGCGCTAAGGCGCATTAAGCGTTACTTAAGCGAATTGAATACATATGCACTACACCCTTCGTGCATACATATATTTAATAAGTGTGTGTGTGTGTGTGTGTGTTTGTATGGGTGTATGCAAGGACATGTCGAGTAGGAACAAAGCAATTACATTACGTTTGGTCCTTACCTGCGCAGCAAGGCGACATTCTACGACTCGACAATTGTAATCGGCGGTGGCGGCTTTGTTCAGCTCGGCGAGGCTGTGCGCGATCACAAAGACCGCCCCCGGTGGCAAACGCACGTCCGTCGATCGCAGCGGATCGAAATTGATTAGCTTCGCACAACCTATTGGGACAAGCATAATAAGACACCTTAATACATCGCAAGAAACAGACATATTGTTTCTCATGACAAACTGTATTGACAATAATATAAGATTTTATTATATGACAATGCTAACGTTATTTTATTTTAAACGTATTTTTCTCTTTTCTGTATAAACGTAAAATGAAGAAAAAATTGGACAATTTCCGACTTTTGTCATCTAAGAAAGATCATTGTTGTGCGAAAAATGCGCGCTCACGGGGGAAATCTCGGCGGAATTCATTTATTTATGATCCTAATGGAAGTTGGAAATATTCGAGCATAGTTCGAGTGAGTCCTTCTTTTATTTACACGCCTGCCCGCTGGTGCCTGAATCTTTGTATTCCGCTTTTGACTTGCTTTTGTTTGTTACTTGAACGAGCGAAGTTGTGTGTATTTTTCTTTATTCTTCGCTTGCTTTTTCATTTCTTGCCCTCGATTGAGTGGCGAATTTTGCGGATTGCTTGTTAAAAAAACTTTTATTTTGCTGCATTGAAACACGCCTGGATGGCCGTGTCACAAGTCTAGCAGCTTTTCCAAGGTAGTTTCTTTCGGATGATTTCATGAAAAACAATAAATACTTCATATTCCGCTTATTGCAAAGTTCGAACGAAAGTAAGCTTGCAGGTAAAATTGTTTGAGTTACTCTTTCTTTTCAAGTTTATTGATTGTATGTTTCTTGTAAGAAATGTAACAATGAGTTAAAACCTCGATATCCATTTATAAACATTCTGCATATCGAATAATATACGGAGCAATGTGTTGGGAATCATTAGAGCCTGTGCTTTGTCAAATTTCTATCAATATTGTGCAGCATTTCTTGAGTTTGGAAAGTTTTAGATTTAAGAATGTGAGGAGCGTTGTTGTATGGAATTTGAATCGAGAACGGCACTGTTTATTGGTTGTTTATGACGTGCATATTTGGCGATTTGCGTGGATTTCGTTCTAGGGCTTGTGTGATGAGTGGTGTGACATGTGCAGTACACATGTTTTGGTAGAGCTGTGCGCGTAAGCGTAGGGCATTTCGTGGTACACCTTGCAGATGTTGAGGGAGCCATTAAAAGACTGGACTATCCAGTTCGAAGGACCATTAAAAAGTGGACTATCCGGTTCGAACCATGAAAAAATTAACTCCTTGTAAACCAAGTAAGATATGGGTGCCCTGATGGAGGACCTCGTAGAATGTCGGGTAACATTTCCAGATGGTATGTGGTAGAAGACTGGGGGGTGTGCCCTGCAGTTACTTTTTGAATAAAGTTCAGTTACCTTTCAATTTCCGACTTGTGAACTTCCTCTTCTAGCTTCAACCGCGAAAACAGCGGGTAAGTGTGGGTCCGAACTTGACTTCTTTTAGACGAGCCAAGGAATAAGACTGTTTTGTTCTGTTTTTGCGAGTCTGAGTTTTTTTTGGTCCACAACAGTTGGCAATACAAAGCAACCGAATCTACATATTTCAGAGTCTATTAATGCGCAACAAGAACTAGCCATCATGTTCATGCCATTTTCATGTCAATTTTGAAATCTCATTTTTGACAAACTCATCATACTCATAGTCTGTTCATATTGCCACACGTACGTATGGAAATAGCAGCCATAGATGATCAATATCGAAAATGTTTTCATCTCTCATTTTTGAATACCTACGTATCGCGCCGTAATGAATTTCAAACTCAATTAACATCCGCCGGTACCATTCAATTGAGTTAAAAATGAATGCAAACCGTACTCGTATATATAGAGCATATCTCTGCTGCATCCACGCATTAGTGCCGAGTGTTTCTCAGTAGTTCTCTGCTTCTAATTCAGCTCCTTCAGAACATCGGGATACTTTAATGAAATTATAGAGTTACAGCGTGTAGTTGCAACAAATAGCTTTCCTCGGGGCGGTACGTACGCACGCTGTTTGGGTTTACAGCACTAATGAAAGTAGTTAAGTGCATCACACTTGCCAGTTTTCAGCGACGACCTGCTGAAAAAAGCGGAAGGGATTTCCGTGCGCGGCAACAAGGGTATAAACGTGTGCGGCTTCACCGACTTTACGAGTAATTCCCTAATAATAAAACATTCCTTCATTTTATTGCGCTCTACTATTCTGCACTGCGGTGCAATTTCATTCGGGGACTTAAAATTGCACCAGACGTAAATTAAACTGCTGGAGAGTTTATGCAATTTTAATAACTTGTTTTAGGGAGAAAAAAAACATGTATTTCAGAGGAAAATGTGTGCTATAAAAAGGATTCTAAAATCTTAACAGTTAAATATGATACGAGACCCATCTATTGAGACATAAAAACTTTACGAGGGAAATTCGTTTTGTTTCTTGCATAAATATTCGAAATTAAGTGTATTTTAGTATATTGTACAACGAGCATGTAATACCATACATTGTTTACGAGTATGCTCATTGTACACTATTCTTCTCCTACGACTATTTTTACGCGATTGTCGAGATTTTTAATCATTAATTAATTTATTTCCTGATGATGCGCGGGACCTTACTCAACATGATCTTTTTAAACTAAGTGTTAAGCACTCCTTACCCCAAAATTTTTGTTCATAAATCACATGATTTCGAATACCACAACGTCTTTACTTAAACAAAATAACAAGAACAAAAAACGTAACAACCACTTGATAAACACATGAGAGGAGAAATAGATGGAGTGCTGCACGTGCCAAGCTTCTATAGTGCCAATCTTAGCAGTAAAACTACAAAGAACTCATTATAAAGCTAATTTACCTAGACCTATATCATCTACCAGTACTGTTATGATCAACTATACGTTGCGTAGATCATAACTTAATCGACATGAGTGATATAATGTATACATTATACAACGGGGGTGGAAAAATGAAATTTGCGCACTTACTATTTAAAGCTCAAATAAACTCATGCTAAATTATGGTTTGTTTTCCAAACAACTATCGTTTTAAAGGATTTACAGTTGGGAGATTGGCACGGAGCCCGAAAAATAAGCTGCACGTGATGTAACAAACACCGAAAGCATTATCTCTTCGGAAAAAAAGAGGAGCAAAAATTCCAGGGAAATAAACCCATTGTAGCTTGGACAGGTCAACGATTTCCCGATTCGAATATTAACTCTCCGACGAATCCTGACGTAACAGTGCTTTTAATTTAAATTTAATTAAAACTGGAATGTTTTATTCCCAGTTTTTGATTAATTACGTTCTAGTATAATTAGACTAAAACATGGACGAAAACAATAATTGCGATTTTACGTATTTATTTTACATCGTCAGCCGGGCATCGGCAGATGGGTTTTATTTTCGGTTAAATAATGTTGAATTTTTCGGACAGTGAGGAGTTTTTGGGGAAATTTTTGGAATTTTATTTAAAAAAAAGGTAGTGAAACGAGAGGAATGAGAGTGAAGAGAAAATGAAAAAGTAGTATTGGCATCTTGTTTTCGGACAGTCGTAATCGAAAAAACAACGTATATTTCTGTCCCGAATAACGTATGTACTTGGAGGGTCTGTGGAGTTTTCATCAGGGGCGACTCGTCTTTTTTTTTAGAGAAAAATAAAACATAAATTCTGACGTTTTATAAAGTAAATAATTGCAATATGAAACTTTTTATTGTTGTTCGAGGGTTCCCTCATCATTATCTAATGGGACACCCCAATTCCAACTCATAAATATTCAATTTTTTTTATATTTTCAGAGAAACTTAGAAAACCTCCTGCATTCGACAGAGTATTTCCTCTTTTAGTAAACTATCAATTTGTTTTAATAAAAACGTTGTGGTGTCCGACATTGTGTCTTGTCAAAACAGACTTTGAAGTGAGTGGTCCTTAACAGATATCAGGTAAACTCAAGGAACCTATCTTAAAAAGAACCTGTTAAGTCACGTGGTAACACATGTGGTAGACCGCAAAACAAATAAATTAATATTCCGCGTAGATTGTTAACGGAAAAGGGGTTCAACAAAGAAGTTTGAATAGACTCGAAAGCGTTAGTTAATCATCATTGCCAAACCAAGAACACAATATTAACATGAGTAAAGAAAAAGAAAAAAAATGGAAAGGAAAGATCCGATCTGAATTTTGTCGTCGTGGGCCAAAAATGGCGGCACAATCACTAAATGTATTAAATCCGCGAAAACGCAAAATGAGGTGCCAACGTTCTGGCAAACCGGACCGAACTCGACTCTTTTCTACTGATCGGAAAGGAAGAAGGCTCGCGTACGTTACAAATTGTGTTGCGCGTTTCCCACCCATAAGTCACACATGCGCACAATGTCTGCCTTGCAGAAACGGACCGTAACAAGGTCCCGCGCATCACTGGGAAATAAATTAATGTTGTTAACTACCGTGACTACCACGTAACGAAAAGAAGCATTGAGAAACTTCTATTTGATGAGGGGGTATTCCGTGGATTCATAGGCCCTCCTGGCGAGAGTGAGAGTGAATCCACGGAATCCTTAAGTCAACATACTAATATTTATAAGAAATTCAGAAGAAAGTTTAATTGAAATTTGCGAATATTTTCTAACTCACGACGAGTCGTCCCTGGTTTTAGCAAAAGGGCACATAAGGATATTAAATGTATCAATGTATGCGTCACGGTCTTGAAGATAAGATGTGAAATATCATGAGATAAATCACATTCGCGCACTCTTACCAGACTACCGCCCGCCCAGGAGACACCAAGTTAACGAAAATACATGTACATAATCGAAATTTATAGCTATACCCCGATGAATTATGACGCTGTGGCCAAATGCGATACAATGTTCAGGCTTGCGGAAAATTATTTCGGCCATAATCAAGTTCCAGGATGCTATTTTGCTGCAATTAATTAGGCTCGAATCGGCGATTGTAAATCGCTTGATAAAACAAAAGGTAATTAATCATTCAAAGCGCGTTTGCCTACTCTCTTTCTGCGTGCTGAAGGGATGAATATATTCGCACAGAATGAACAATTCGATGAATAATTACGTCGGGTGGTGAGATATAGCTATTGCGATATTGCTTTAAAGCGTTCAAGGGTTGAATTTGTTGATTATCTTAATGGGTGTGCGTGGTTTCAAAAAGGAAGTGTGCGACAAACATCAATAGATTGTCGGCTTTTATCTTTAGTCTCTGGCGAAAGGAATCATGCTCATAAATAATTCATGACAAATAACACATGGTCGCGCCACAATGGAGGCACCAAGATAGAAAGAGATATTTAGTTGCAGCATTTTTGCGAATTTTAGGAAGATACACAAGGAGACTTACCGGAGGTGGCGAGAAACGCGATCGCTTGATCCATTCCACCGCCTTGGGTGCCAATATAACGCTCGCATTTTGCGCATACATCAGCTATTTCTTCACGAGTGATTGTGACCTGTAATCAATAGGAAATCAATAGGAAAGTTAACAATATATGAAACTGCAACAAAATTAAAGACTTTTTATATATCCCTGGGAATATTGTTGGGAATATAAAAGTGTGGATTATATTCTCAATATAAAGATCCTCGACCACTGTCAAGGCGCGACTACGCTCCGTTTATTATTTGCTGATTTAAGCACTATGCACTATGCGCTAAAGCATGATCGCGAAATGAGCGACAATTGTTTACAATCATAAAATCATGTGTTTTAGATAAAATTCAACGAAATGACTTTTGACGGTATTCTTCACAGTATTCTTCTTCTCCTGTCCAGTGCGCAGTGCCCAATTCGATAGGATAAATATTTCTATTTCTCTGCCTTACTTTCTGCCTCAATCATGACAATATCCTAATAAAATGAATCAATTTCATGCCCTATTTTCTTTGCACGACTAGAAAATGCTCACAACGGAAGAAAACGTCTTAATATTCATGCAACCAGCCCGAATTATACATTTATAAACATTTCCTGAACAATTTTCTTCAACAAAAAAATAAGGTAGCAGTTTTGCATACGATTTTTAACAATATTTTATATTTTTATGCCTACTTTATAACTGAATATTCCTGTTCTGTTCCGATGTACGTCTTGTATCCCTCCGAAATGAAAAGGATATAAAGAATCTAAACGGGCACATAAGTGCTACACATAAATATTCAACAAGGAGGCAAAAGGGATAAAGCACACGCGCGTCGTTCTGCTTAAAGAGCGGCGGTTGCATGCAAGAATTACCGAAATCCTCGGAGCACGACGCGTTGTGCCAACAGACAAACATTTCCAACCGGCAGTCAACCTAAATTTGCCTTGCCCCACTCGGTAAGCCCATTGACCTGCCGTTTCGAGCACGCATTCGACCCGCCCTTACCTTGGGGGCACCCACCCGCGAGAACGGATCGCCCAGCGCCGAAAATTTGCATATTTCGTATATTTCTGCCCCCCCGAATACGAATCGGGGTCACTATAAAACTTCCTCGAGTTAAATCGCAGCTTGCGCCGGAAAAAAAAGCGCTGAAACGTTCAAAACTCCGAACAATATTGATCCCCCTTTGCCCCCCTTTTTGCTCCACTAAACAGTTGTTAACAATGCACGAAATATTTGTTTGCATATTTGTCTTTTTTCGGTATCAATTTTCAAATGTCCGAGTTTGGAAAACAGAAGTCGAAACGGGCGAGTTTCATTCAGAATAATGGGACTGGAACTTGTATGCCCTGCAGGCACATTAATTGTGGTAATACATTAAATATTGTAGTTATAATTAATTTGTGTCATGCACTTTGGATTATAAATGTATGCAAATGTATGGCTCTAATCATAAATTCATGTCGTTTTGAGTGCAGAGATGAATATAAAACGTATTCAAATATGTTCATCTCAACTTATAAATATGTTTCTAGCGTAGTTTTACAGAAGTTTCTTAGTATATTTAGTTTTTGCATTGTTTAGCATAGCACGTAGAAAATATATGAATATATTTAAAAAGGAATTTAAGTACTGAATAAAAGCTATTCATAATTTAGGTTAACATAGGTTAGACTTTAAGTTTACATTTGGTCAGGTATGAATTACGATTCGTTAAAATAGGTTAGTTTTCTTTAAAAGTAACCTATTTTATTTTATGTTAAGTTAAATTAGATAAAAGCTGATACTGTAAAATTGCATGCCCTGCAGGCACATTAATTGTGGTAATACATTAAATATTGTAGTTATAATTAATTTGTGTCATGCACTTTGGGTTATAAATGTTTGCAAACAGTTAGTATGGCTCTAATCATAAATTCATGCCGTTTTGAGTGCAAAGCTGAATATAAAACGTATTCAAATATGTTCATCTCAACTTCTAAACTCTTCTGGAATGTGTGTTTCTAGCGTAGTTTTACAGAAGTTTCTTAGTATATTTAGTTTTTGCATTGTTTAGCATAGCTCGTAGAAAATTTATGCATATATTTAAAAAGGAATTTAAGTACTGAATAAAAGCTATTCATCATTTAGGTTAACATAGGTTAGACTTTACATTTACATTTGGTCAGGTATGAATTACGATTCGTTAAAATAGGTTAGTTTTCTCAAAAAGTAACCTATTTTATTTTATGTTAAGTTAAATTAGATAAAAGCTGACACTGTAAAATTGTATCATAGAATTTCATAAAATAAGAATAAAAAAATCTTACTCGATTGGAATAAGCTGTGGCAAGAGCAGCCGAGCAAACCAACGCACTGCTGCTGGATAATCCTGCGCTTTTCGGAATCCTGCCACTGACCATCACGTTCATGCCTTTTAATCCCTGCTCCTGCGTCATCAGCTCACGAATACCTTTCACTCCACACAAGAAGTACTGATGCCATTGTGGTGCTGCATCAGATACTTCAATCCTGCAAATTAATCCAATAAAACCTCAAAACCCTCTTTAATTAAATCTATAATAATTAATTAATTCCAATGCATCATTATCATAATGCATTGAGAATTAATTAATAAATTACTTCGCAGTTTACGACTAAATAAACCGATTGTAAATTATAATTTTAAGAACGTACCTGACCTCTTGAACGCAACACTCGAACGCTTTGTAGCTTTCGTCCACATTCGCCAATCGCAGCGTCCTCTCGTTATCATTAGCAACAGCAAGCAGGATATCCTGCTGCAGTGCCATCGGACACACACCATATCCGCTGTAATCGATGTGCTCACCGATGAGGTTGACCCTGCAGATATCAGGAATCCACAATTACGAAATTGCGAACGAACAGCGACAGTCGTATTCATTGACTTACCTGCCTGGTACACGTACGTAAAACTCTGGTTGGCAATTAAACGTGTCAATAAACTTTGTTGTTAATTGCCTACTGCGGTTGTCGGCCTTTAAAGGCGTTGCTTCGATGCACGTTGTCATTGTTACTGATTGAAACTTTCAACAATTCACGACTGGACATAAATTTTCACTTGCACTTGTTGTAAATCATCAGCTGTTGATGTATTCAACGTATGCAGAAACTGAAACCAAAACGTCCACGCTGTAACAAGCCGGTTTTGTATTCTATGAAAACTGACATACGCACAAAACTGACTTGACTACCGACAAGTATGAAGAAGATAAACTATAAATATAGATTATATGATTATGTAAGACGTGGTAACAGTTTTATTAATCTTATCTCCTGGATTAAGGTGTAATGCATCGCAAGATAAATGTTTTTAATTCTTTTCTTTTTTGTTTAATACCCTAAGTGACATCTATTGATGTTAACAAGAAGCTACAAGTTTTAAGCATTGACGTATGGATTGTCTGCAACGTTTTCCTACCAATGTGACAACAACGAAAAAACATTAATTCGAAAGTAAACCTTTTTTTGATGGGCCGTATATTGTAATTTCTTGATTTAGTGCGGAAATATCAAAGGTTTTTCGAATTTATTTTAAATTAGTATACACTGCGCCATCTAGTGATATGTAGGCAAAGTTTATATCAACGTCAATGATGAACTCTAGACTTCCAAACGTTCGTTAGTTTTATCCCTCGACACTAATTCCCTCGACTGTAAGTTTCAATTTTTTTAAAACTTATTTTATAAAATTCAAACACGAATTAAATACTATTTAGACTTTTTTAATGATATTTTAAATCTCCCTTGTTCGAGTTTTAATGCAATGATGACATCTGGTGATTTTGAGTTGAAGCTACTAGATACAGGAATTTATTTTGTTTTTAATTCATATTTCCACCTAGTGATCGGTAGGCAAAGTTTTTGTTTTGGGTGCAGTAGAATTACTGCAACACTAGCTTTGGTATACATCTGACGCTCGATACTCGATGGCGGTATATGTATTAATTTAGTAATTACCACGCAATTTTCATCCAGAAAGTTTAAAAACAAAAATATAATACTATTTTAAGTAATAAATTGAATTCAGATTAAAATATCTGAATTCAATTCGAGTGTCAGAATTTCTTTAGCCTGGTTATTTTATGGCTCATACACAATTTGCTCCTTTTTCGTTATAAACTTTTGGTCCTAGGCCCTCGTCATGTGTTTGGTGGTTACGAAATCCCAGCGTTCGCAACATCTTCCGCCTGAGCGATGACGAACGCGGGCCGAAAGCGTGTGCGACAGAGCGCACACATTAATAGGAACCCGCGTGGAAAATATATATCCGCCCCCGTGTCGCGCAGTATCTACGCCCGTTTTACCGCCGCCGCCGCTGCCGCCAGCGGGCTGCTGCCGGTTGCCCGCCACAGCAGAGAGCAATCGCGAACCAGCGACTGATTCGACGTAGGCATCCGGCAAATCCCCGTCCGCGTTTTATCAGTGTAAGGGGCTTTAAAACTGCTGTATTTGCAGGATGGCGCGGCCGCCACTGCCGCCGTCGCGTCGCTCCGGTTTATTATTGACCGTAACTTTTGTTTTTGCCTGCCCATCCCAGGAAAGCAGCCGAAGCAAGCGAAAGGTAGCTCACGCGCGCAAGCATTGCGAGCGTAAATGTCATGCGATTGTCATTCGCCGGGGGCGATTTCCGGTGAACAAACGTACGACCACCGCCAACCGTCGCGTCGCCGTCGCATCGAGACGGGGAAAATACACGTTCGCTCTTTTGTGTCTCCTTCCTATACGGGCGGCTGTGCGTCGTTTGCCTCCTAATGGAAATTTTGTCGGTAAATCCTGTCGTTATGCGCCCGACCGCATTAAATGCAATGTACCTGCTAATTTATTAACACTGTATTGCGCTAAGTATGATGCAAGAAAGCCTAGCAATAACGAACTAAAGGGCAGTCGGTTGTAAATTACAGCACAAGCAAACAAAGTTCAACAGTTCAACTTGAATAATTTTTTGTGTGCGCGATTATTTTTCATATTATTGCAATATTTGTGATACGAATGGTTTGAAATGTTAATTATCGTCTGAATTTTAGTTGAATGTTTATCATATTCGTGTGTATAGAGTTTTTACAGCTGAGCTAAAGGTAGTTGTTGTTTTTTTCGTAATTCTTGTTTGCATTTGGATGTCTGGTTAGAACATACGTGTGCTTAAAGCACACCCACAATCATATCTCGAGGCGCGCCCTGTCTGTCTCACTCTCTCCTGCCCACAGGGTGCCTCTCTGCTCGTAGCTGCACACATGCAGCTGGGCACGCATGTGCCGT
>JAODAC010016119.1:0-21619 GCA_027575185.1 Mimaenictus wilsoni | reverse complement strand
TACAATGCAGATGAATGATGGTGTCCAAAAGCTGACATGATGGGCAGTCACCAAGCCCCAGCTTGTTGTGTCTTGATCCGTTATGAGTTCTTGTTTTTCCCTGATCAATTTTCCAAATTCGTCATTGGTCTGGTATACTTGTTCTTGTTTTTCCTTGTTTGCGCATCTGCGTAAACACCATCCTTACCAATTTCAAAATCGGCTCCTGTCAAACCATCATTCCTTATGGCTTCCTAACGTCTAAAAAGTTATACAGCTGAAAAAAGGCGGTCTAAGGCTACTTGTTAGCCTACTGACAGGTCATGTCGAGGTCTTGTACCACCTAGCCAATATTGGCACCTAAACCTGAAAGATTTTCTTTGCTAGACAGCGAGATAGATTGTAGGCCCATCGTCCAATCCTCCCCTTATTTAGGGTTCAGAAAAATGTGGAGAGCTAAATCTTTGTTTATATCGACACCGGGAATTGAACCCGGGACTTTTGCGTTATCAGTTCGTCACACAACCCACTGCCGACTAAACCAACAACAAATCAACTGGATTTGTTATGAAGACAAAGTAAATAAGAAGATTTTAATCGAAAAATCCGAATACATTGTTGAATTTCACTACTTGTTAAATGGTCAACAAGTAATGAAATTCAACTATTTAGGAATAACGCTATCGCGTTCTGGGGGTTATGAACTGAAAGCTGCGAAAATATCGGGATTCATTAAACTGGAAAGAATTCGAAATACTGATATCCAAGCAAAAAGTCACATTAACGATATAGACGAGGTAGACACAGACAGTAGTCCGGCAGGAGGGACTTTTACAAATGTGTATGCCCCGAAGCGTATATCCGGGGCGTTCACCAAAACGCTGACGACGCAGTAGAACGTCTTCTTTTCGAGAAAACCAAGCCGATACTCCTTGAATCATTGTACTAGTTAATTATTTGCAAAAGGGCAGTTGAACTAATACATGGGTTTAGAAGAGATAAGGCACTGGTATTGGAATATACAGTCCAAACCCGGCGTTCAAGAACAATATGGCTCTGGGACTCGCCCAACTATACCGGAATCCGAAACGATTTCCCTTAACATATGCTCCCGGGAATGCCTAGGCGTTTCTTTGGCGCTCGCATCGTCATATGCTCGTACAGTCAGGCACTAATGAAGGCGCTCAGAAGGTCTTTTAAGTCGACCAACATGATTTGGGAATAGCAAAACAGCCCAAGCAACTGGCAATGATCATGTACCTGGCAATGACAGGTCTGATAAACTAGCCAGGACAGGGACCAGAACCCTTTTGTTGACTCACCCTTGATGGCCGGGAGAGAGAGATTCATCTATGGGATGGGGAGGTAAGACAAAACACTGGAAAAATACTGCATGCCTGCATGAGGCAGACAAAACGTCTACTAAAACCTCATAATAACCAAAATGTACTCGAACTGTCACGGAACACGAGTTTAACATTTTCGCTGGACTCATAACAGGACATTGCGTCCTAGAAAGATGGGAAAGGTGTCCGGCGAACTGTGCAGGCTGACACGAGGACGCAGAGGCGTCCGAGCACATAATGTGCTCATGCAAGTCAGCGAAAGGTTTGAGATTCCATCTCCTTGGCAAAGATTTCCTTCTAACCAAGGCAGTGGGCGCCTTACCATCCAAGGATACTGTAAGGTTTATAAATAACCTAAGGTTCGTTCCATTTTAGGCAGTTGGGGCAGAATAATAAATTAATCCAGTCGCAGTTCACAAGAGGCTCGCTCCCTCACTGCCCCCCTATAACATGTGACCTAACATGCAACGAAGAAGATTACATTGGCGATGGTAAAAGATGGAAGAATCAAGAAACATCATTTTACGCAATAACATAGTCATCAGGATTTATATTAAACAATAAGTCTTATTTTAACATCTCAACCTTTGTAACCACCGATCAGCCCTATCAATATCATTCATCGTTCTTGTTTCAACACGTTTTGCTGTGGTTTCATCTTCAAACAGACGATTTTTAACCTCCATACACCAATTTCTATGAACGGTTAACAATCTATTCCTACTCTCCATCAATTTATCGCCATCTATGCAAGGCGTAATTTTGCAATTTTCAATAGATTGTTCAATATAATTAACATTATCTCCCATAGGTTGATCAAACTTTTTCCGAACAACTGGCACATGATCGGTATTAATAATATTCTCCAAATCTTTATTTCCTTTCTCATATGATTTAACCGCGTTATTAAAATGTCTTGTGCAATAAAAGATTCTTGCTATCTTATTATCATATTTAAAATGGAAACTAATCATCCTGTTTGAAATATTTCGTAGTTCCACTCCAATATTAGTTCGAGTTGAGTTTTGCCATTTGGTTAAAGTATCTGCTGCTGCTGTTGCGGCGTTTTCAGCTATTTCAAGAAGTTCTTGTAGATTGGTCGAAGATAAGACATCTTGTGTGAAAGCTGGAACACACTGAGATACTTGACTTTGTGCTGTAACACTTAAAACAGCCAAAATTGTTAAAAACAAACATAACTTCAACATATTACAAAGCTTTGTATAGAATGCGACTAATGTATATGATTTCGGAGACTTTTATATGAATATTGCAACAATTTTATGAGTTTCTAGGAAATTACTTTACGTTTGGAAAGTTATTTCAGAAATATTTCTGATATTTACAATAGAACATATTAATTTAGTTTGATAAGAGGACACAACATGTTTTGTTCTACATATTTTCATGGTAATGTTATCACTAATGCAATGTTACATTTTGATAAGACTTGGTTGTCTAATGGCACGTTAGGTAAAGGCGTATAAATAATAATATGTGGCATTTAATTATTTGCAAACTGTTTTTAATATGTGGCTACAATCAAGATTTCAAGGCACCGTATTAGATCAATCCTTATTGCATTTTAGAATTTGTTACGCAATTCTGTATTATTTCATATGAATTCAAACAGACTGGAATTTAACATTCTTAATAATGAAAAATGGTGACTAGAAAGCACATTCCCCCATGCTGAAAATAATGCGAGTGAAAGAAGTCGCCTCTCGATCAAATATGGGCCCGTATCGAAAGAGGGAACACTGTATGATGGTAACATTAGATGTCAATAATGCCTTCTATTAACTTCCCTACGAACACGTATACGATATACGGCCATGGCTAGAGTTCACGGGCTGAATATACCGGCCTACCTAAAGGCAATGATCAGGTAATATCTGAAAAATCGAGCCTTACGACTTGTCAACGTCCCGGGACCATTGGCCTATCGCAGGAGGTATCCCGCGAGTATCTTATTATCTTAGTTAGCGAGTATGCTTAGAACTTGTGAGTGAGCCTTCTAACCCACGCCTCGAATCGTAGATCCCACCAGGCATCGAGATAATAGACTACGCTGACGATATTGCGCTGGTTGTTCGGAACTAAAGCCGTGGAACCTTACTTGCGCGAAGGGAAAAATCTTACAGGTACGTTTGGTCGTGGCTATCTACCAGAAGAAAGGGCGTCACCGGCGACGAGTTCATTATGGTCATAGGCGATAATATAAACGTCATTAAACGTCATGCCAAAGCGTAATTATCGATGCAAACAAGAGTGATATTCACAAGGGTATCCCTACTACTTCCAAAGCTGGCTGGAGGTTGAAGATACAGCTCGACGAGAAATGTGTTCTGCTCGTCGAGGAAAAAGCAGCGAAACGCAGAGGTACCATACAGGGTACCAGCAGAGCATACTGCACAGTCTCCACGGAAGCAGCTAAAATTGAAATAAAATGGAATAAATTAATTACATTTTAATAGATTATTTTAATCAAACGCTGAACCCTTGTCAAAACTGTTAAGGAAAAGAATATTTATGCTAGAACCTCTAAACTAGCATAAATCCTGCCTGTGGATCTCCTAGTGGAGCAACGAAGCCTGCGCTAACACGAACAGAAGGTAACACAGAGGTACTAAATATAGTGAGCAGCCGGGAGGAGCGATGGAAGACCGGTACAACATCAAAGTGGTTAAAGCGTTGGATTCCAAACATTCGTACACGGCTAAGCCGACCACACGGGGCCTGCAACTTCCACCTGACTCAGCTGATGAATCACGGTCACGGGGAGAGTCCTTTGAGAGGGATAGCATGCTGGTGGTTATTAACGACATGAAGATGGGAAAGACAACATGATTAAATGGTCTCAACGCGGAGATCTTAAAATAGTGCCGGGTGCAGGATTGGAGCTGCTACTTAAAAAAAGGGAATGGGATTGGAAGGGGGCCAGAGGTTCCAAGGGTGCCTGTGTATAAAGGTCAATCGTGTCAACAAGCATAGGAGAGGAAGTAGTGAGAAAGGGACAGTTGCCCGAAAAGTAAGAAGATTTCAGAGCAGGGCATGGTACCAGAGACCACATTACCACACTGGCAAGAATTGTGGAGAAGGTCCTGGGAGTCAGAGGGGGTGAGTCAGATGTGTCCGTTAAGTGCCATGTTGTCCAATTTGTATGTTGGAGAGAGTCAGGATGGAGGTGTGGTGATTGGGAGGAAGATGTGGATGCCTGCATATGCGGACGATATTGCATTGATAGCTCAAGAGTGTGGGGACATACAGCCTATGTTAAGGAGCTGCGTACGGTTTACGGATAGAAGGAATCACCCAATTACATAATATTGTACATTTATTAATTTTGTACAGTGCAATCTGAATACGTAAATAAACCTAATCTAATTCCAGAAAATTAATAAATTACTACATATTCTATCAAAATACGAACACTTCCATGTTATCAATACTAAGACGTCTTAAATAACTCAAAAATCTTAACTAAATCTTATCCTGCAAATAAGTTAATCTTAATTTCTTCAAACTAAACGTAATCTCAACCCAATTTCAATGCGAGCATATTTCCACCCATATCCTCCAACTTCACCCTCACACCGCCAGTTTCTTCAGCCGAATGCGCCGTCTCCATATGCTGATCAAAATAATACTTAAGCACAAATGTTTTCCTGCAAATTCCACACACGTACGACATATCCTTTTCATGTATCTTCCGATGTTTATGCAGATTATCTTTCCTTGAAAAACTCCTCGAGCACAAATCGCACGTGTGATCTTTTCTCCCAGTGTGACACGTTTCGTGTCGCATTAAATGCTCCTTCCGCACAAAAGTTTTACTGCAATGCTCACACTTGTAGGGCCTTAAGCCCGAATGCACCTTATTATGTTGAAAAAGATGCTCACGACGATGAAAAACCATTCCACATTGTTGACATCCATATTGTCTCGTTTTCAGTAGCGGATTTGGCTGTGAATTTTGTTGCTGCAGTTGTCGCGTCTGTTGTATCGTAAACGGATTCGGTGGTTCCATCTTAACGTTAACTTCCTGCTCTTCATCTTCCTCCAGGTTGATTACAAAATGTTCCGGTTGTTCCTGCTTAAGTTGTACTTGCCGCAGCTGATTGTTGTTAACCAATTTATTCGGGGCAATAAAATGATTTAGAATCTGTGGTTGACTGACAGATGTTAATGGCTTTTTCGCTGGTAATGTATCAATTTTCAGAATTTTCACCGTTTCGTGCGTAGGTTTATTACTTGCCAGACTTTGCTGTTGATTCTGCGGTTGGGAGATGATTATCTTCAGATTGCAAACGTTTACGTTGTCTTGGCTAATTGGTACGATGCATTCATTGTTGGAATTTAACGTCGTTGTGATATTGGATACGTTTGAAATGTTTGTAACATTGGCAATGTTGGAAATATTTGCTACGTTTGTCGATGTTGAACTTTTATCAGGTTGTGGTACAATGATATAATCATTTTTCTTGGAGATATCCTGGAAATGTATAGAAATGTTAGGAGCATGATCATGATCATTATGACTTTTTCTCTTAAAATTGTAACAGTCAAAACCGGTTCACTTCTAGTGAACTGTAAAATGCAATGTACGGAGAACTTCACAAAGTTGGAATCGAAAGTATCGCTAAAAAAAGTCATTGAATGAAACTATCGAAAACATCGTCAAAGTATCGTATACCCCCGCTGCCATATTTCATACCTAAAACAATCGTTCTCTAACAGTAAGTTAATCTATATATAGCAGAGGATCTAATCATGTACAATTAATCAATGTGCTTTGTATTTGGCTATATCAATTATGAAAAACGAATGTTTCCCCTTCAGAATTTATTTTGTGAGAGTTAAACTAGAACAAATTTGTATTCTGAGAATAAACGAGTAGCACAAGATTATTTAAGCGTGTTATAATTATTGGTCGAATGATTGTTTTCTGGACTTTTATCTCAAATTTGACTTTTTAATACATTAATAAGAAGAATATATTAATGGCTTTAATCTATTTTGGATATTGTCTATATTTCCACACCATTTGTTAGCACAACCAGGATAACTGTCCTGCCAATTGTCGCTTATGATCGTCAATATAATTTACAATGTGTGTGCATCTAATAACCCTTGTCTTCTAAGCAACATTATTATTTGAAAATTTATAAGCATCTATTTGTAGTTATTATTATTTGTATTATAAGAGTAGTAGCCAAGTTGGTAAGATCGTTGCTTACCACGCAGAGGGTTCCAGGTTCAAATTCTGACCGTGACTATCACACCACTACTCGATCCGGCAACCACATTAACATCTGTGGTTGCCGTTATAGAAGTCTTCTTCGCCTTGAGTGAGGCTAGCAACCTACCCAAAAGGGAATTAATATGCTCATAGTTACCCGGAAGTAATTCTGGAAGAATGACAGGCCACGAGCCTATGTCCGGTCACCGGTCAAGGCGGGTGAACGAAGAAGAAGATTATTTGTATTGAATTTACCGAACAGCTCGATTCAGTTCAGTTCGTTCAGTTCGATTCTCAGACTTTCTAAAGTTTCGACCTTTTCCAAGAATATTAATAGGCTAGATAGACCAAACTTATACTTATAAATATCGATATTTCCGGTATTAATAAATATCTTCAATATAAATACAAATAATAATACACATAATAATAAGTCACTTCAGTGAAAACTGCCGTATGCGGCATCTTAAAGATACGGTATCCTGTCTAGAAAGTAAAAAATTCCAGGTCCGTTGGTCTAAGGAACTTATATAATGTATTTAACAAACTTATAAGGCACACTGATATTTTCAAGATCATAAGCATAGAATAATTAATAGAGAAAAGTCGAAGTTAATAGGACCGATTGGCTACCAATTAGGAGGCAAAATGCGAAGGCGCTGTTATCTTAAATGTAGCATTTCATTTAAAATTTATTTTCATAGTTTGCTTGTTAATTCGTTTTTGGTCGGGTCCTAAAGTCATTGTTGCCTTCGATACGGTTACTTGATGAAGAGCATTTAAAAATGATTGACATGTAATTCAAATAGAGGACCAGGAGGGGGGAATAACGCATCGGTGTACCCAAAAATCTCGATACTTTCAGAAATATCAACAGTATTCTACCGAAATCTGTATGTTTGAATGTGTAAGAAACGTTTCTATACTGAACTCAAACCCATGGAAAAATCATTTAGCTTCCTTGGTGTCGTTTTACGTCAACCAATTTATCGCACCAAAATTTCATTATTTATACAGCTTTACATGAATCTATGAGTCACAAATGCACTATCGTAAGCATGCTTCTAATTTCAAGATCATTTCCGTCCTTTCTCGGTGTAGATGCATAGTAAAGTGAATTCTTCTTATCAGTAGTGTCAGCCTCCAATATGACTAATTACATTGAAACAGAATTGAATAGAGCTAATGTCCAGTCTGCTAATAGCAGTCGATACTCGGTAAAATCAAACAAAAAAATTCCATCCACTGCTGATGGACGACTGTGTGTTATTCAGAGATCATCTGCTGCTCAGGCATAATGCTGAATTAGCATGCAGCGCAAGGTAGCAGTTCACGTGACATACACCTACTGCTCGCTAGTCTTATGCGGCGAAGGCTTACATTATTGCACTCTGAAGAGAGTGAAAGGAAGAATTAGCTCTAACTGGGCCGAGATGACCTATTTACCTGTACCGGATATTACACAATAATACTGAGTATACCGGGTGAGTTTTTTAACGTGAACACTTTAAATATCTCGAGAAATATGCCCTCTACGAAAAAATTAAGCATAAAAAAGAAAGCATTCCATGGGGGAAATATGATCGTGGTATACTTAGCCCTCCCAACCCCACCCCCAGTGGGTGGCAAGGGGGTAACTTTGAAATTTTAAATGGCTACCCCAATTTTGTAATGCCGATTCAAATTGTACGACTAAAAGTATGCAAGATTTGTTCGAAACATTTTTTCGTAGTTCCTGCTGTAAGAGGTAAAAATTAATTTTATGAATTTATTTTGCAATGTAAAAATCGCGCTCTTTATTTCCTTGACTTACTACACAGTTGATTGTAACAGATATACCCGGCAATGGATGCAGTAAATGCTCAAAATGATGCCCGTCGCTTTCAGTGCATGTGCAAGTAACCCTCGATTAACGCGGTCTCGAAAAACACGGTTTTGAATATCGCTGTTATTAACATTTAATCGCGATAATCAAAAACGTGTTTTTTAAAGACCGCGTACATCGAGGGCTAGTTGTACATGCATTGAAATCGACGAGTATCATTTAAAACATTTACTATAATCATTACTAGGTATATCTGTAATAATAAATTGTGTACTAAGCCCAGAAAAAAAATTAGCGCGATCTTTACACTGGAAAATAAATTCATAAAATTGATTTTTATCGCAACTACGAAAAAATGTTTCGGACAAATCTTACTTACTTTTAGTCGTGCAATTCGAATCTGCATTAAAAAATAGGTGTACCTATTTAAAATTTAAAAGTTTTGAGTATATCACGATCATATTTCCCCCATGGAGTGGTTACTTTTTGATTACCCACATGTTTTTCGTAGAAGGCATATGTCTCGAGATATTTAAAGTTTTCACGTTAAAGAACTCATCCGGTATAAGGATCGTATTCAGCCGACATCCGCCTTCTTTCTTGCCAGTGCAACAAGTAAAGAGTCAGTCAGTTTAGATGTCCAGAACTTATTAATTAATTTTCAGTAAACTCTGCGTGCACTTAAAATCTTTTCTATTCTCTACTTTTCCTTTCTGCCTTTTCAGTTACGGTAGTTAATCCCAACGAGCTTACCTCTCTAAAACCCTCGATCGTGACAAGTAATTCGTATTGGATTTTTCGTTGAATTTGAATCTACTTATTTCTTAAATCGCAAAATCTCGCCTCAAATCAAAATCATAACATTCTCAACCAAATCAAATGTTTCATTAGTAATTCATCAATATATCTATTGCAAATACGATTTATTTCGATATAATTTACAACCGTCAAAGGACTGAGACATGCATGCCTTAATCTTTGACACAAGCAAGTCGCGAACGGTTCAAGCAGCTGTGCTACTACGCAACACGTGGTGCAACTGATCGAAGTTCGTGAGAACGCATACGACAACCAATACTTTGGTGTGTATTTTATTTGTGCTGATTGCTTCCTTTTACGTTCAGTCAGCGAGGAGACTAAGGCCCAACAAATTTTACATAATAGCTGTACTCTAATCGTAATGCACGTCGATGTAAAACACACATCTACCACAAACTGCTTTCGTACTTTAGTACTACTCGTGTTCATTGACGACATATCTTTCATGACCATCCTAGCCACTACTCGTGTGCATGCTACAAAGATTGACCATCGAATAGCAAAATGTATTTGCCACACGAATTGACCACTCTCTTCGCCTTCGAAATATTCGTTCCAACTTTATGCAAGCGATTATGGATACTAGCGAAATGCATGTTTCGTAAACCAACTCATATTGCACATTACATTCAGGACCACGGCAAGCATTTCATGATCTTCCTACTCGCTTTCGGGTGAATAATGAGAGCGAGTGCGAAATGCATGTTTCGTTAACCATCTCACATCGCATTAACAAATTATCAAGCTTGTTTTTCTTATAGCCATGTTTTTCAAATCATCAACAAATAGATGTCTAAATTCACTCCACTGATGAACAAGTAGTTAATTGTGGTTATTGTACACATAATTGACTAGTCTTTGTCATAACATTGTATTGATATTTTGTTTTCTTAGATAAAAGAACGAATATTTCGTTGAAAATCGGTACATAATGCCATTTTGTCAAAAAATATTTTCAAAATCGGCTATGACAGTCTAGATTATTGTAGTTAGTTTAGTAATCGTTTTGTTTGTGTCAGACGATTTTTGACGAAACGCTACTTGATACCGTTTTGGTTATTTCTTTGCGACACTCCAATACTCCGTGAGTATTTAATTTTTATTAATAAAACTCATGTTTAAAATATTCTAGAAAGCGTGCTTTTAACGTTTTTTTTTAATTCAATATTTCAAATAGTTTCCCTTGACAAAAAATACTTTTTCCCCTTATTAGGTGTATATTCCCCCTACAATTGAGTAGTTGTAGATTAGCAACAATAATAATAAATGTCTATTTGTTATTGAAGACCATTTGAAAGCAAAATATACACTTATTAGGGAAACTATGCAACAAATTGGTGTTATTTTGCTTGTATAATTGTTGAAAAGTACTAAATTTTATTGATAAAATGTACTTACTTCAATTTGTGAGGAATTAAACATATTGTTTTCGATATAAACCATTCCAGTGTTCTTAAAATAGTCGAAGTTTTTCGCTCGGTTATAGAAATTATTCAGCATTAGTTCGGATGATTGGCAGGCGTTCCAAAACGAATGCAATTCTTCAAGTTTGGAAGAGCAGATGTGGCAGATAACTTTAGGTAGATGGTCCATGTTACTAACCTGCGGTATTCAAGGTTTACAAGATTCTAATTAAGACGCTTGCACTAATATTTGTAAAGATTGAACGGATATTTACTTTGATATTGACTAAAGATTGCATCTTGTCCTGCAAGCGCATAATTTGTCCTTCTTCGCCGAAAATATCCACATTCCCACCGTTGCGATTCGATGCGCACAGCCGGCACAAATCCGCAAACACTGCCCGTGTGTAACCTTGCATTTTGTGCAGATTTTACCGCTTCCTCCAACGCGAAATTCGAAGAAACGCAAATGCAAAACAATCGTATTGTTGATGTTTTTTGCGGTTATGTTTGGTTTGTTGATTGATCATAAACTAACCTTCATCTATGGTGCATATTGGGTTGCATACGTGCGAACATAAGCGAAAACCCTACGCGACCGGTAGCGACAAAATGTGGAACTAAAACGTGAAATTCAAACTTGGTTCTACAATATTTTCTAATCTGCCTATTCTTGTACGGATCGACTCCTCATTAAATAAGATTTGTTTTGTTATCCCCATTGACGCCTAAATGTTTGTTAATCAGGTATACATCGTGTCAAAAAACGTCTTTTCCAGAAAATGTCGAGTTTTAGGTTTTTCATTTTTCTCATATTTCCCGTATTGCTAGAATTATAAATCATGCACTAATCGATTTAGCGTTAAAGTATCTTCTAACTTCCGGAACAGTTTTTCATTTGATTACTTAGAACCGATATTATAACTCATGAAAGTTGCCAGTGAAATCATCGCCGTTATTCGACTCAACTTTCACGAGTTATAATATCGGTTCTAAGTAATCACATGAAAAACTATCCCAGGAGATAGAGATAAAGATAGAGATGAAGATATTTTAAAGGTGAATAGATTGGTGCCTGATTTATAATCCTAACCTAACAATGTTAGGAAAAGACGTATTTTACATGATGTATATCTCAATAATTACCCAACATTTAGGTAAATATATATAGCAAAGCAAACTATATTTAATGGGGAATCGATCTGTACAAAAATAGGCATTCTATAACATGCAGATTAGAAAATATTCAAGAACAAAGTTCGAATTTCATGTTGTAGTTCTGTAATTTGCCGCAATGCGGTACCGGTCGCATAGAGTCTAGGTTATATAGGATTAGGACCATATATGATCTGTGATTAGGACGAATCTTACTGTGTATAACATGTGTATTTCACACCGTATCACAGATCATATACTTGCACTGTATTCAAGATTACTTAAATTATTTAACACGTATTACAAGTTTAACATATCAAAAGAATGTCGGAACCTAAGCGCGTTTTGTTCGTTTGCTTAGGTAAGAGGAACTGCGAACCGGTAATCATATGTTTCACGCAAAGATAAATATAATTAACATGCCCTGTCTATATCATGATTATGGTAATAATTTTAGGCAATATATGCAGAAGTCCCATAGCCGAAGCAGTCTTTCTTCATCTAGTTAAGGAAAGAGGTCTGCAGGATAAATGGAAAGCTGATTCTGCGGCTACTGCTGGTTATCATACTGGTTCACTGCCAGATTCACGAGCTCTGAATACTCTGAAGAAGCATAACATTCCTTACAATAATTCAGCAAGACAAGTAAGCTTAACATTAGAACAGGAACATTGTTTTAAAACTGCTTCGAATTAGGTGCATCATGATGATTTTGTGGAATTTGACTACATATTTGGTATGGATGATCACAATAGAAGAGATTTGCAGGAGGAAGCAAAAACTGTGAAGAACCCCAAAGCAAGGATTATGCTCTTAGGTGAAATGTGTCCAGAAGATGATGTTACAATCAGGGATCCATATTATGTAAGTTTTTCCTTCATACGTTAACTTTTAGAATTCTCTTACGTTGGTAATTTGTCTGCGGAGCTTTTTATTAAATTAGGAAAAACAAGTTTACTTCAACTGTTTTCAAAAATGTGTGATTTTGCAGGATAATGGATCAAAAGGTTTTGAAGAATGTTATGAAAAATGTTTAAAGTGTTGTACTGCATTCCTGGATAAATATGCTTAGAGTCAAGTACGATTTATAATTTTTTCTACATTTTTTATTAGGACATAAAATTGTAATTTCAATGTCTTATGTTTTATAAATTCGAATCGAACTCTCTTCATTTGAAAGAAGTAGTATTTATTTACAGGCTTAGTTACGCTCTAGAATTTGCCTCGTTGTTTAATTGGTTTGGCAGCCATAAATAATATAAAATACAATGTAATCTTATGTGGATAGTATCAGTGACAGTATGAGTATGTTTCGTTTGGATTGAGTAAGATCAAATGAGGAATTGCCTTACGTTGACTTTGTATGCCCATTTTTTGGATTGGCACGTCTATATTTTGTAATGCATGTTGGGAATTCCAGTGTCCTCAGTCAAATTGTCATCACGGCAGGTCACAATATTGTGACGGTATGAGCGGCGCACAGTGTCCAAAAACAACCGTTTTTGGCCACAATACATTCGCGCTCGTAGCAGGCGACCGCGCGCGTTCTATTCGCAATTTTCGAGGAGTTCTCTTACTCAAAAAATTTCATACTAAATATGAAGCTATGAAGATGAAACAAACATCAAAATACTGCCAATTCTTCTACTTTCTCATGGTATTAAACTTATTTCAATTCCATTACGATAAAACTCTTTTATACTGCTTTTAAAATTAGCTGTTTTATGAAAATTTGAATCTGAACTTCAATAGCGTTTTTTTATCCTTATCTGTCAATCGAACAATATGCCACATATATCAATTTATTCCCCTTTTTATGTACTTCAATTATACCTTGTTCTATAACATATTTCACGCATTTATCGCCTGTTTTCTTGCAAATCAACACACGTACTCTTTATATCTTGCACATATTTCATAAACTAAACTTATTACCGTGGTTAACATTTGTTCCAAATTTGTTCTAATGGGTTCATATATAAAAAATTGAGTATTTCTGCAATTGCATTGTTTCAATGATTTTTTTATTCCTGCATCGAGCCTATTTTCATGGTTTATATTTATTAGCATAAGCTGGAGAATTGAAAATGGAGTCACTCTTGACTATTCAAGTCGACCGAAGCGCAGATATTGATAGAGGCACCGATAGCGACTAGCTGACGAAGACAAGGTGTTACAGGGACGATTCTGTGGGTGTCATAAATATTTTATTACTATAGGAAAGTGTTAACTATATAAAGAGAGGCTATATAAAAGATACAATGAGTATGTATGTTGATTTGTCTGAAAACAACCCATAAATGCATGGAATATGTTATATAACAAGGTATAATCGATAGCTGCACAAAACAGATTAGAAAAATATTAATACCATGTTAAAGTACATAAAAAGCAGAATAAATTGATCTATGTGGCAAATTGTTCGATTGACTGATAAGGGAGAAGTACCCCTATTGAAGTTCAGATTCAAATTTCCATAAAACAGCTCATTTTAAAAGCAGTATAAAATAGTTTTATCGTAATGGGATTGAAATAAGTTTGATACCATGAGAAAGTAGAAGAATTGGGAAGCATTTTCATCTTTGTTTCATCTTCATAGCTGTATATTTAGTATGAAAAATCTTGAGCAAAAGAACACCACGAAAATTTGCGAAAAGAGCGCGCGCTCGTAGCGGGCGTACCGGTGAATAACTTTGGCCAACGTTTGGCCACTGTGCGGCGTCTCCACGAAATGTCGCAATGATGGTATCTATGTTTGGCGAGAGGTTTTGGTTTACTCTGGGGGTTTCTGATTATCTCCTATACCTATTGATAATTCGCGTGGCATAAATGATAACCCACCTAACATACCGTGAATAGTACCAGGGATAAGTAAGACTTGCACTTACCTTTCGATGGACATCTCTGGATCGTATGACGACGACTCAGAGATCGGGGATGTCATCTCTGGATACTGGCTGATTGTAGCGGGTTTAGCTAAACAGATACCTTCGCTCGTTGGATGCTCGAACATGGCCTAGGTGATCGGGTGACATATGACGAAGCAAGTGTCGCAATGTATCATACTCGTGAGATAAGGCATACCATTCCATGCTCGTTGCACAATTTACTTTTGTCCATTTACAATAGTAGACCATGGTAATTTCAAAAGCAAAAAATGACCATGTGTTCTATCCTATGAACAATATGAAGTTTATCACAAGATGTTATGTAAGGATAGTACCGGATCCCACCCCCTCCCTTTCTTAAATACATTTTTTTCCGCCCTTCGCTTAAATATATTTTCTTCGGGTCTCTCCGTTTTCTTGATAATTTAATGTCACCCCACGTGTACAGTAATTTTCCAATGTGTTGCCGTTCAATTACGTGGTTTCTTGTTCTAGCTATTGAAGGACTTATCACACTTTTCAGGAATGAAGATTATCCAGACTGAGCTTTTCTCGTTACTCTTGATTCGTCCGAAACATGTGTGACCCTTCAATTTATGTTCTAGGGGACTTATCACACTTATTTAGGCATAAAATACGCCGGCTCTGACATTTTTGGGGTTCTGATTTCTATCTGTAGTGGGTCTAGCTGTTATTGTAAATTCTCACGCCTCCCAGTTTGGAAACCTCTGACTTAGGGTCTTAGCCCGTCATGCAATGTTGAAATTTCATTTTTGATTGA
The DNA here is from genome assembly GCA_027575185.1 of Mimaenictus wilsoni. NCBI lineage: Eukaryota > Metazoa > Arthropoda > Insecta > Coleoptera > Staphylinidae > Mimaenictus > Mimaenictus wilsoni. The sequence goes on along the minus strand of JAODAC010016119.1, from coordinate 6,181 downwards.
TTAGTACTACTACTATCGGTATTTTTGTAAAAAAAAAGATAACATATTTGATGATCATGTATAAGCGTGATTGTATGCCCAGACACAGATTACTACACTGTATCTCTCTGCGTTTAGTGGTATAGTAGTACCTCGAGATTCTTGGGCCCTAGCATATGAGTGAATTGAAACACAGATCACAGTGCTGTCGACGGAACAAAACTTTGCTTTTGATACGTGGGAATTTGAGATACGACTTGCTACGAGATCTCGCTGTCGAAAAATCTTTGCTAAATATTTCTAGGCCTTTGAGCATTTATACATCTTATTACATTACTTTCTATAACCATGAGTGCGAAGAAAGTGAGAAACTAAGGCAAATTTATTTGTTTGTAGGCGCCTACTTCTTTCACTTCTCTTATCAAACCGAATAAATCCTAGGATTTTCTTGAAAAATAAAATTACTAAACGCATAACATATAAATGCGTTTAGTAATTTTATTTGTACCAAAAGTCGCCAAAAGAAGCCGTGTCTATATACTCACAATTATTTTTCTGATTTAAATTGGAAAGCAGTCAAAATGACTTCCTTCGGCAATCTAGTGAAAGAATTACAGATAGTGTATCTCCTTGCCTTATTCCGAGAGTTGTTTCAAATTCTTTCGTCTGCCAACTATTAAAGAAAACCTTTTTCTAATTGAATCAGAATTTAATTTCGTTTACGAAATTGGAGGTAAACTTTTTCCACCAAGATGACGGATTCAATAAAATATTGATTGGGTTCTCATATAATAAAATTTAATTAATATAATTCCATTTATTTGTTACAATTTTGAAAATATATACATTGAAATTGACACAGCGATCCGTCACATCCCACGACTTAAAGTAAAAAAACCAAGACGCAAATAAACTGCACCAGTATTTATTATGATACACTTTACACTCAAAACGCTTGACACTGTTTTAACAAGGAAGAAATTTACCTTGAAAAAACAAATTAAATTCATATATGCACTCATACAAATGTTACCCAATCTATTAAATGCTTTTACAACATTAGAATTTCGCATTTTCAAGTGAAAATGAGAAAGAAAATACCACACTGTCTGTCACACATAATTTAATTTAAAAATACGCCTAACAAATGTACAAATTAGTCTATAGTTCGGTGTGTATGGGTTTGAGCTCCTCTATTCTGTTGATAAACTCAGACTTTTCAATGCAACCAGTGCAATCCTCGCCCCAGTCATTGATGATCCTCTTGAGGTCCCTCACTTTCAGTTTCTTCAAGTCCACCGTGTTTAAATCGATCTGCACATCGTATCTTAAGTCGCAGATCTGCTGATCCTTTTTCTTCAGTTTCTCGCAGATCTTATCAGAGGGCATCGACCATGAGAGGGGTTTCGACATCTCACCCAGAATTCCTGTGGCAGATGTTTCCAAACCACCGAGATAGTAACACTAAAATGATGGAAATGAATTATGAAAATATTTTACGTTTCTTGCGAGTTTTTAAACTTAATGTAGGATTTAAAAATGTTTGAAAATACTCACAAATCGGTTCTCTTTGTCCTTAACCTTCTTGCAGAACTCTTTAAACGCTGCCTCGATCTTTTTTGGGTCACTTTTCGCTGATGATTCAAGTGTTGATGAAAATCTGTCTAGAGTTTTGACGCAAACTTCACATTCACCGGCTTTTAACGCTGAAATACTCGCAAACGATGCTAGTAGGAGGACTAAACACACTTGTAGATCCATCTTCGGCGGTGTGTTGATTGTATTTTAACGTTTTAACTAATTAAACCTCGAAAATTAAGGAAGTGAGGTTACAAGTTGCCGTTGTACGCAAATTATGGTAGTATAAATTGCTTTTATACTTACAATAACTGCGGGTGAGCAGATGTGCTCGAATGTTGGCGATGGAATGTGCACGTTATTCATTCGCGGATATAATCAAGAATAAAATTGCGGCGGTGTTGATATCCACGCGACCAAAATCATCAAAAACCGCTAGGCGAGTTCAACGTTTTCGACAATTTGTCCGTCTGTGATTGGTCCACGTTGGACGCCTAAAGATAGGCAACTTAACTTACTATATTTTAGCATAGGCAACACAATTACATTGTGTTATTTATTTTTAACATTTCGCCACAAAGATTTACTAATACATATTTTGTAAACTAAAAATAATCACAAAACTAATAGAAATATATTTCAAACAATTGAGAATACCCTGCAACCCAATGTACATCGCTAATTTATACTCAACAGCGCCCCCAATTTTAGCTGTTAGAAGTAACCACCGCTACCAGTGGTAAATAAAATGTTCTCTAACACGTACGCCATTGCGCGTATAAGGTTAAGGTAAATTTGGTGGTGCATTTGGGGCGATTTTCGTTGGTAAGTATCGATTGCTGCCGGTGGAGATCGTCACCGGCGGGTGCGTTCTGGCGAGCTGCACATGTGGACACTTGATTTCCCAGTTTCGGTTGCGTATTTCCCGGGATATGAGTGAAAATCTGTGCTGGGTACTTGCATCCACATGTTTCAATTCGTTTGACGTATTTTTACACGCTCTTTTTGGTGCATCAGGCTTTGATTGTTTGCAACCTATGATCTTTTTGCAGCAGTGATTCGGCTTCAGGATGTCGCGGTTCTTTGCGGGTAGTGATTCCGATTCGGATAGCTCCTCCGATGAGGAGGTTATTCAGCGTGCGCCAGTGCCAACGTACACTGTAAGTAATATCATTAAGTTCTTATTTGTTTTACTGGCACCTTCATGATTGGAATAGTTTATTATAATTTTTGATAAGATAAATATTACGTTTTGTAATATTAAGTGGTGTTTTCTGAAGAAGCATTTGTCTTTTTTAAAGTTTCTCTCAAGAATTAAGTTACGCCCTAAACCTGTCGTTTTTAATCTATACGATTTTGCTATTTTTGAGATAATTTATAGAGAACCGATGTCTCATCCTATAACTATATGTGTTTTGTTAATTTTCATCTAAATAATTTCCAGAATACCCAAGTATAATATCACTAATATTTTATTTTCAATGGAATGATTTCTGATACGATTTTTCTCTGATTTAAAATCTCTGAACGAAGTGGCATTCGTACAAATTACCCTAAAAGAAATTAGGTTGATTGAATACTAACTGGCAAACATTCTCAGCCAAAGAGTTGTCTAGTTCTTGTTTAACAAATGTAACATCCTCACGTTGCACATTGGCACACATATTTCTAATTAACAGGGAGAGTGTTCCAATTGTCCTCCACCAAATTGAATGAAACTTTTCGTACGAGTAGTACATAAAGTCCTGTTAACACAAGTTATTTCTATATATGCACTACACGTATAAAAAGTTTCATTCAATTTGGTGGAGGACAATTGGAACACTCTCCTTGTAAGTTATTTTGATGAAAATTTCAGAGTTTTTTCTTTGAACCATATCTCATTGATACAGAAAGTATCAAATCATTTATGCATCTGGATCGTTCGTTTTGAAATCTCTACTTGTATTCCTGTTCACCCGTTGGTTTTATTTTCGTGTTTATCATTTTGAGAATTATTTGGGAACTTCGAAAATGGTTTTTGGTTTGCAAGAACGCGGGTTCGATTCTTCTGATTCGTCTATGAATTGGTGGGGTGCGTGCCGTAAAGGTTTCGCACAGGTGTTGTAACGCAATGGTCCCGGTTCGATTCCCGGTATCGCTATACTTAAGATCTCGCACTCTACACTTGCCGAAGTCTAACTGACGTACGGCGAGACCCGATCAGGCGGAGGGAAAGCTAACGTGCTCGGAAGGCGTTAAACGCTATACAACCGAAAAAAAACAGAAGAATTGAAGAATTAAATGACCATCAAAACTATCTTCGAAGTTGCCACATATTTCATAAAAAGGTTAAATAAACAAAGACCAATAGAGGTTTCAGTGATATTTCTTTGGCATGTATATAATATAAACGATATTGCATCTAATGTTATGATCAAAAAACAAAATTCATTATATATACGTCAACTTTGAAGATGTGTTTTGGTTTTTTTTTTTATAATTTATTTTATTAATTAAAAGTGCTCACTTTGAGTAACAATTAATTTACATCTGAATGTAACATTGAGAGAAAAAAGAAAACCCACTTACAACACATTGTGCAGTTCGTGAGGCTTCTTTCTTCGAAGTCATCTGGTGCTGGTCAGACTTACGAGTACACGTGCTTCTTCGTTGGGATGTTCTTGTAGCCTACACATGTTTTTCCTTGCATTTTTTTGCAATTTCTTCTTGAACTGTTGCAATATTTAGCTCACGGTGAATATCGCTATTATGTAGATACCATGGAGCGTTTACCATCGCTCGTAGTATTTTGTTCTGAACTATTTGTATGATACGAACATTGCTATCTTTCGTGCAACCCCATAGTTGTATTCCATACAACCACGTATATTTGATTATTTGGTTATAGAGTAATATTTTATTGCTGATTGCGACTTTTGAGCGACTACCAATAAGCCAAGCATACTGTTTGTATTTGATATCAATCAATTGATTTTTTTTTTGCTTTGCATGCTCTTTCCATTTTAACTTTGCATCTAATATCATGCCTAAGTATTTAGCTGAATTACTATGTGGTATCATAGTCACATTAAGGAGTAGGTGTGGTGGATCTTTCAAATGCTTGTTTGTGAAGTTAGCATGAGTAGATTTTGTCTCATTTAATTTAATTTTCCATTTTTTGGTCCAGTTTTCTACTTGCTCGCGCGCTCTTTGCAACTGTTTAGTTGTTGATTGATTATCCTTACCTCTAGCTATGATCACTCTGTCGTCTGCGAAAATAGCCAGTTTGACGGGTGCTGTATTTGGTAGATCGCTGATAAATATTAGATATAGTAATGGCCCTTTTGGGTTGGGTTTTTGGTTGGTGTGAACACTTTTTTATCATAACATTCAATTCAACATCGCTTATATTATATATGTGCCCGTGGAAAATTCACTGGAACTCTTCTGTAAGTCTCTGTGTTCACACCAACCCAACACAGATCTTTAAAGGTGACGTATATGTAATAAAGCACATTATAAAAGACTTAGAAAAGGCTCCCGCAATTTTCCTCAAATACGTATATAATAGAAGAGTTGCATAACCATATAGTATAAATCTCTTCTTCTTCGTTCACCCACCGGGCGTGTCATTCTTCCAGAATTACTTCCGGATAACTATGAGCATATTAATTCCCTTTGGGTAGGTTGCTAGCCTCGCCCAAGGTGAAGAAGACTTCTATAACGACAACCAGAGATGTTAATGTGGTTACCGGAGCGAGTAGAGGTGATATTAAGGTGTTAAGCAGTATAAATATTACAACTGTTCTAACCCTCGAAAGAATACTTAAAAAAACACTTATAACATCATGGGAAAACACGAAAATATAATCAAAACCATTAGAATTGGATGAACAGTAATTTAAGTTGATGAGTAAGATTTGAAAAATAGTCGGAAAGAGCGATCCAAAGTAAGAATTAAATTCAAAGTTTGATAAAGACTGCTACCAATTAAGTGCTACCATTAAGTGCAATAAACATAAATAAAAATATTAAGACAAACGAGTTACAACTATTGCAAAGAAGCAAAAACTAAAAAAATCAAAGGCAAAAGAGGAAACTTCCAAGCGCACGAATGATTTGAAACTTTCTGTGTCAATGAGTTCAAAGCTCATTTATGGGGTAAGAAAGGTATCAGGGCTTCAGATCGATATATTATTTCTTGATATTTGTGCCGAATGTTCCCTTTTTCTAGCCATTTCCAATCGCCTTTTACATTCAATAAATCTAGGGGCACAACATATCTGAAATGTTCATGCAGCGAATATTTTATTGCAAGTGCATTATATCTTTGATTACTAAATTCCTTGAAATTTTTGGCAGATAAAGACAGCTATTTTCTGTTTCAAACCGTCTATGTTTCCCGAAATTATGTATCCGTAGAGTTATTTTTAAACCAGATTTCACCCCAGAAATGCCAAAAATATGAAGATATTATCTTATTTTATGTACTTATCTTTTTTCTGGTAAATTGGAAGATTTAGTAAGATAGACTTCAAGTTTGGGTAATGTTTAAAATATTAATCTACTTGTTTCTTTCTTTCAGTTCAGTGATGACGAGGAAGAAGTCAAACGCGTCGTGCGTTCGACGAAAGAAAAACGC